>VZRH01007416.1:300325-357798 GCA_013397555.1 Urocynchramus pylzowi
CGCTCTCCTGGCTCCGCGTCCCCTCTCCGGCGGCTCCCGGCTCGTCCCCGCTGGAGGGGTTGTGACCCTTCCCTGCCTCCTCCTCGCTCGCCAACTTTCCCGTCCCTTTCGCCCGTTTCTCGTCTCCTCTCGGATTTTCACGGATTTTTTTTTGGTTGCTTTTCCTGTTGTTTGTGGGGTTTTTTTTGGCGTTTTCGGCTCTGCCGTTCCCCCTTTCGCCTCTTCCCAGCCCTCTGGCACTCGCTTCTGTCCTTTCGCTTCTTCCTTCGCTACTTCCCCGGCTTCCTCCGGCTTTTCCTCTCTCCTGGCATCCGTTGGGCATCGCGTGGAAAAGTAAGGGATATATTTCGGTGTCCTTGAGGAAGGGAATTCAAAACCTACTTTTCTTACACAGGGAAATCTTTGTAGTAGTTTTCTTTCCCCTCTCTTCCTGTCACCGGAAAGAAAATAGATTTAATTTTTCTCCTTTTCATTTTTTCCCCCCTTTTGCTACGTGGACTGTTTGTTTTGGTAATTTTTTCTTCTCCCCCTTCTTCGGGCAGTGCCGGTTTGTTTCACGATTAATCTCTTTTACTCCTGCCCCAACCCCTCCCTCTCTCTTTTTTCCCCAGTAAGAAGAAAGATTAGAAGAAAATGTGTTTTGCCAGCAGGGAATGCATGAGAGTTTTTGGTTTGGTTTTTTTTTGGTTTTTTGTTTTTTTTTTTTCTCGTGGGGTACTATTGATGAGAAAAGCTTAAGTAGATACAGTGCGGTAGGACAATACAGAGGCATGAACTTTAAAGGGTAAGGAAATGGGTTCTGCTGCTTGCTTTCTCCAGCTCTGAAGTGGTGTTGGGGAGGTCTGCTCCAGGCTCCGGCTTGGGGCTGTGCTAGTCCGGTGTGTGCCAGCCTGTTTTCTGTCCAGCAGAACGGTGATTTAAACGCAGTCCTGAACTGCATTTCAGTGTTGCTCGTGGGTTTCGTCAGGGTGGAAAATCAGGAGGCGGGGGAAGGTTGCAGATTCCGGTGACCCCTTTGGAATTCCACCTGTCACGCCTCCCATCCCCAAGCTGCAGGTGTGTCGGAGGTTGACACATTGAAGAAAATCGCTGGGAACTGCTCGCATCCGTGGCAAAAAGTGCTGTCGGGGTTTTAGGAAGTCTGGTTCGGACCCGTGAGTTTCTGCCTCAGCTCTAGTCAGTGTCACACGTTGAAATTGAGTGTGTGCCGGGCTGTGGAGAGCGAGCAAATCAATTGCCTAATGATTTCTGCAAAGACACCTGTTTAAGGGCTTTCAGGCTCCCTGCTAATTGTGGTTGGGCGCGGTGCGATTGTGTTAAGTGCTGTGAAAGTAAAGGGCTCTGTCTTTTTCAGCAGAGAATATGTAGCATGCGAATGAACTGTCAACTCTTTGGATTGGAGGTGGTTCTTCTTTCTGTTACATCGCCTCTTCTGATAGATACCGTTCCAAAAGTCCAAAACACCACGTGGCTGAACTGCAAATAAAATCAGCCTTACTTTTTTTAAAGAAGAGAGAAAATTTAATTTCGGATTAACTTTTTGTTTGATGATATCTCATTGGAAAGTAGGCTAGACATGAAATTGGAAGTACTTCTCTGAGTCTTAGAGCAAAAAAATTTTTTGATACGGAATGAATTGCTGAGGGAACTGAAATGACTGCTTGGGATTCATTGTATTTAGTTGTGTGCCCTTTAGGACAACTGAGAGATAAAGGTGATTCACTTCTTACAGAGTCCAGCAGAATTTGATCCATTGTTTGAATTAATCTTGGTTTTAATCTTTCCTGGGTATGAAAAAGTTTGTCATAGTGGGAAATAGGAGGAGAAAAATACCAAGTCATATTCAGCAAGAAGTTTAAGTCTTTCAAAACTACCTCGAACCATTACTGCAAACACCAGCAACAATTCTGAAGAGCCAAGTTAAGTTGACTAATCTAACTTCTTAAAATGTGTTTGGGGGAAGCTCTGAGAAGGAGTGAAGGTGATTGAGTTGCTGAAAGTGCAGAGCTGAGCACTGAGGATGGTGGGTTCTGTTCCTGCTTCTGCCATGGCAGGGCAGTGTGACCTCCTGCCTAAGCTGCCTTCCTGCCTGCACCTCCCGGGATAGTGAGATTGCCCCGATTCTCTTAAGTGCTTTTTTCATCTGATTTGTAAGCATAATTGTACGTAAATGTTCAGTTGTCGTTCTGATTGCTGATCAGGTGGGAGTTGGCTCGTGCTGATACTCATTCTTGGAAAGTTGTAGGGATCTTGAGCATCACCGTTTATTTTGAGCAACACTGGATTTTTGCATTGCTGCAAAGGTTTTGAGAATGGGGTTATTTTTATCTCCTGAATGTCTCTGACAGTATCAGTGCATGCTTTTTCTATGGTCCCATAAGTCTGCCTCAAGCTGACTATGAAGGACAGCATTGACCTCTCCAGAAAGAAACTGTTAAATTGAATTACAGGGTGGAAAACTGTACTGTGGGGACTGTGCTGAGGACCCCCCTCAGCGTGATGCTTGTTGTTCCTGGTAATTTTATTTTGTGAGGTCTGTAATTATGAACTTAGCATAGTCCACCAGTGTGTTTGCTTTCTAATTTTAGGTTTTTAGCTTGGGTTCTTAAGTCTTCTATTTTGACATTAAATGTAAATGTTCTATGGTTTTCTGGGGCTTTTTTGAAAGCCTGGGGTTTTCATGTAATTTTTTTCATGGTGGGGTTGGGATTTCACAGTGTGATGAGATTTATTATAATCTCAGTGCCTGCCTTCTGTAACATTTGAGACTGGGGTACTTTGTAAATGTGAGGATCTAACCTGTTGCTTTTCTCCAGTGAAAATGATACTCAGTTCTGTAGAAAGCTGTTACTGGGCAAGTATAGGTGTGTTTGTGTGTATATGTGTTGTGTGTTTATAACTTGCTGTCCTCCTGCATATGCACATAGCCAGCTCCGTGCTTCTGAATCTGGACAGCACATCTAGTTTCAAATTCAGTTTCATAAATAACTAATTCTTCCTACCCTTCCCATTCCCCTTTAAAGCGTGTGGTGATCTCACGCCTTTGACAGGAGTGGTTTTCCTGGCTGATAAGGAGATGATCATGGTGTTTTCTCCCTTGGATGTTCTGAGGGCTGTATGTTATCTCTCTCTGTGCTGATAAAGTGTGGGGAGGGGGTTGAGTGGTCTGTGTGTGCTGAGCGGTGCCATCCTGCTCCATCTCTCCAGTTTGTCACCTGTGAAGTTGAGATCCCAGAAATCCTTATCCTGCTTGGGAATTTCCTTATCCTGCTTGGGAAAGGAAGGTGGGTTCGAGCTGTAGATAGAGGGGTTTGTCACATTTGCCAGGGAACTGCAGACCCCTCTGGGTTGTCACTTCACTCGGATCTCTGCAAGCTTCTGGTCATCTTTGTGATGACATAAATATGGAGAGTGTTCATGTATCTGAGAGGACTCTAGGAGAAAGGCACTGTGAGCTTTCAGCCGGCAGGTGCTTGAGAAATCTGCGTAATTCACCTTTCTGCTTTTGAGTCACTCCTTAAGGAGGGAGGAATCTCTTTACTTTCTTGTTGTGCTTGGAAAACGGGCTCACCCGCACCAAAAGACCCTGTAATGCTTGCTGTAGTGCAGGATTATTGCACAAAAGCATCTTGCTGTGCAGTGCTGTGGCTGCGCTCGGTGTTGTGTGATAGCACATGTTTCTCAGCTGTTGTTGATTCCTCAGTGGCACAGACTTCAAAGGAATGTGCTGAAAGAGAGCTGCAGCCAGGGAAAAATGGGGCTTGTTCCAGTGGCCTGTACCATCCATCTGTTTAAATACTCTGCTGAGCTGTTCCAGAGTGGTCAGGCATCCAGTTAGGACTGACGAGCAATTACAGCTGGGAGTAGAGCCTGCTGCAAGAGACCACCTCGGGGAGGCTTAAGTGCTACCTCCCTTCTGTGGGTCAGAGCCCCCCTGCCCTCCCAGCCAGCCAGGAGAGATAAGGCTCCTCATCTGGGGTCTCTTTCAACATGACATTGTCTAATTCCTAATGCTGTTGAGGATTTATTTATTTTTACTCTCCATGCTATCTTTAGCACAAGAAGGGAGGAATGGTAATGAGGACAGACGGTCATCTCTGAAGTCTCCTCTGTGTGGGTAGCAAGATAGATCTGTAATTTAATTGAGTAAATATTTATAAAAAGATTTTCTTTTTCCCATATGTATGGGATAGTTCACAGAGAGTGATCTGTTGATCACTTGTGTCTCCAAAGGTAGTGATATACATTACTGGATTAATTTTAGCTCCAAAACATGAGCAGTAAAGTTACATTGCAGCCAATCACGTTGTGCTCTTTCAAACTGAGTTTGGGGAAACACTTCACAACTCCATCCACGGTAACTAAAAACACTCCAGCGTGCTGCATTATAATACAGGAGGATGCTGCCAATTCCAAGTGTTATAAGTTACGTTTTTACTTAAATTCCAGTATTGGAATCTGCTGTGCAAGCCACATCTACACCCGTCGTTGCCAACTGACTCTTCATATCATGGCCTATGTGTTCTATGTGGTCCCAGATAGTGGAACTCAGGGGAAATATCAGCAGAGAGGCTACAAGTAATCTGTGGATAACCTGTGAAGATCCCTGAAGTTTTCTGTGTGGGACTGACATTAATTTTGAGGATTGGAAGAAGCACTGTAGATAGAGCAATGTGTGTTTCAGCTAAGAGGGTTTAACCTTCTTTGTCAGTGGAAAATGCTCATGCAGATGCACTAAGAGGATATTTGAGATTGGAAAAGTTGTGAGGCATTCCAGGATTTGTTTTTCACCTGCAAGCAAGCAGCACAGCTTTAAAGGTGAGCTTGAATGTTGTCCTCTGCTGTGGTATTTCTCCCTCCTTAGTAGTGTGATGTGACATCTATGCCTTTGAAAGGAGAGTTCTTTTTCCCCATCTTGGCAGCTGTGATGGTTTCATGGTATTTTGAGACGTCAGATTTTAATGCCTTAGTACCCCTTTGAGCGGAAAGGGGAGGGAAACTTCTGGAAATGTGTAATGCAACTGACTTCCAGCTTCTGCCCTTGCTCCAGGCTTGACATTGTAGTTTGAATTCATTTACTTGCTTTGAAAGCTGTACTCGGTGTAACCTTGAGTTTCACTTCCCTTACCGCAACAGTACCTGACGTGTTTCCAGCCTGTACCTTGCTGTGCCTCTGGATTGTCCACTTTTAAACTGGCCAGGCTCTCAGTGCTTTCTTTGTATTGTGTTCTCCCTAGGAACCTTCAGAGCTGGAACTTCCTTTTGCTTCAAGTGAACTGGAAGTATTTTGCTTAAATATTTTTGGACCCCTGAAGTGTCTGTCAATGTTTCCAAGCTGTTGTTCAAAAGGAGTTTGGAGTTTCCGGAAGAACCTTTAGAAACTTTAGATTTTACTCTCAGTCAGCAGTTTTGTGAGCATGGATAAAGAGAGGCTGTAATTCCACTGGGCAGCCAGATGTTTTGTGTCTGTGCTGAAGTGGGGAGACAGTGTGGCTTTAGGGGTTGAAGGGTCTGCTGTTCTTGTCACAGGGCTGCTCGGAGATCTTCTACAGATCTTTCTCTCCTCTCCCTTCCACTCCCTCCTGCCATGTCTGTGCTGATGGTGATTACCTCCTTCTGAGTAAAATGGGATTATTGAGAGCAGAGCATAATTTGTTGCTTTCTCAAAGGTAGGTATTTGCTTGTCAGTCTGTGTTTCTTAAATACTAAGCTTGAAGCCATACAAAAGCTGCATGTATCTTGACAATTAGTGAATTAATAGCAATTATCCAGTAGATTGATACTAACGTTCATTCTGACTAGCATGGCATTAAGTGAAATTTATAAAGAAACCAGTTTTCCTTGCAAACAGAGAAGAGAGCACTCATTGATGCAAATCCCCCAGTTCCATATTAAATTGCACCATTTTTAGGCACTTAAACACTTGTAAAATCTGTGTCTGTCCTTGTCTTTCTTCTTCTTCTTTGTGACATATGAGGGAAAGTTAAAAGGAACTTATCAGTGGCTGCACGTGTCAGTCTTCCTGGAGAAGAAAGTAGGAAGATGCCACAGCTGATAATATTTAGAAGTTGATATTTAAGCATTTGCTCTCTTGATTCCCAATGTGCCATTGCAGCTGTGTAGCTGGCAATAGTAACTAGCAGTGGTACCTGGAATAATAATTCCCATCCGGAGAGAAACATATGGCAGTGCTTGAATGCCCTTGTCCTTGCCCACCAGGAAATGATTGTGGCTTTTTGGTTGTTNTTTTGTTTTTTTTTGTTTTTTTGTTTTTTTTTTTTTTTTTTTTTTTTTTTTTGTTTTTTAGAAACTTTGCCCTGGGCTTCATCCCTGCCTCCAAGTCAGTCCAAGCATTTGCACTGTTTTCACTGCGGGCAAAGACAGAATCTTTGACTAAGCTGCAGTTGGAGACTCTGTATTTTGAGCAGTGGAAGTGGCACAGAGGAGCACGGGACTAACACAGAACAGTCACACTGAAAACAGTGCAGTGTTTTCATGCAGCTAATGGGATTGGAATTGGTAACCTGATACTCCAAAGAGATAACAAAGGCTATTTAGCATACAAGGGAACATAGATTTTTTTTTTTATTTAAGGAGTTGGTAGAGTGTAGCAGAATCTTTGGTCAGTACTTACTCTAGTGTACAAGTTCTGGCAGAAAATGACTAAATTAATCAGAGTTTATAAAATACTCTGACTAGAAATTGAATTTTCTTTTTTGCTACCCATGGTCTTTCACTGTAGTTCATGTATTTGCTTAGCAGTTTACCTGCTTCCTTCATGTCCTGTGAACTTACTGAAATATACCATAAATTAAAAGTCTTTGGGCTTTTCTTCCAAGAATGGAAAAGGGGAGCAAAACAAAATGAAATGTACAAAGTTTTCATAACAAATCTGGTACCCTGCTGTTCCCTTATTTCCCAGGAGCAGAGCAGAAAATGACCAGCTTTATACAGACCACAGCAGTGCTGCTTGGGGTTAAGCTGTCCTGCGTGAGACCACAGAGAACTGTCTTTAGATGGCTTTTGATGTAGTGAGGATGGACATCTGTGATGGTGATCAACTGTAAGAAAACCCAGTCCAATCTCATAACTCAAGAATTTAGATAATGTTCTACTCTAGGCCTGCTGCTTGCCTCCCTTGTGGTTTCAGTGAATCAAAGGAACTTGCAGTCCCTGTGGGCAAGGCTGAAAGATAAGAGGCACATACCTTTAGGAGGTGGTGTGTGCTACAGGAGGAGAGCTGGGTGTGAGTTTGCTGTTGGTAGGTTCTGCATGCCATGGGTTGGTCATTTTTCTGGCAGAAATTAGGGGAAGAGGCTCACCTTGCTTAGGTAGGGTGTGAGAGAGTTGGCTCCTGACAGCAGCCAGAAATTACAATTTAAAATGTTCTCTGGTGGTGGGTTTGGTTTACCTAAACTCTTGGCAAGACAGAAGAGGGGTTGGGTCTATTAGGAGTTGCTGGTCTTCTGTTTGTAACTCGTTGCAAAGCTCCTCATCAACCTTGATCAGCAACCTGGGCTGGTGGCAGGTGTCCCTGCCTGTGGCAGGGGGCTGGAATGAGAAGGTCTTTAGGTGCCTTCCAACCCTGAGCATTCTGTGATTCTGTGCTGGATTCGCAGTGTGCCTTTTGAAGCACAGGGCTCTTCCCCAACCCTTGCTGCTCTCATGCTGCCATTCTTTCAGCACTTCCCATTTAGTGACTGGTTCCTGTGCTCTCTGTGTGTGCCTGATGGCACTGCCACCCCTTTCTGCCCTGCCACCAGGCTTCCTAAACACTCCCTCATGACTTCGTGGCTTTCCAGGTGCCCCTCCAAGCTGCAGCACAGCTTTTGGTTTTGGATGGGAGGGAAGGACACCGGCACTTTCCCTTCACATCTCCCAGCCACAGAGCATTCCTGCAATTCCTCTGCTGCTGAGCTATTTGGAGCAGAGTGGGGGGAACACTCTCTTTGCTGTTTTGTTGTCCAGGAGTTGGGTTTAACTTGCACGAAGCACCTGTCCTGTTGTGATCCTGACATCCTGTCAGTGCTCATTTCCCCTGCTCCTTGAGAGACAGTGTTTTTGTTCCTGGCAGCTCTCTGCCTTAGCCTTCTAGGGAAGCCCAACCAGAAATATTCTAGAATTCTTCCACTCTCTCCCTCCCCTTGTCCTTCACTGACCTCTAACCACATTTTTATCTTTCTTGACAAGATGCTTAGTTTCATTTATCAGCTGCTTTTCCCTTCATTCTTCAGCTTTGATTGTTTTTCCAGGAGCTGCTTAGAAACATTAACCATTACAGATGTGCAGAACAGTCAAATACAGTCACATTCCTTGGTGTTTTGTTTTTTTTATTGTACTCTAATACTAAAGTGCCTGTGGCAGGTAAATATTTTTTATGTACACTACTTGTCATGACAAAAATATCCATTCTCAGCACAGGGTAAGGAAATGCAGTTGGCTGTATTTTCATATTACTGTATATCAATATTACCAGCTGCAAGTGCCTTGTGTTTCCCTCCATGAGCATAAACTAGTGTAGTAAGTTCTAACTTTTTTTAAAGTCATTAACATTTTCTGAGTTTGTATTTACACCCTGTAAGATAAAAAGGTGACATAAATAGAAAGAAATGGCAAATACACTTTCTTGTCTTAGTCTTGTGGCTTCCTAAGTACTTGACAAATGTTCTGTCTTCTCTAAACAATATTATTTTGTTCTAGAAAACTTAAGTATTACTTCAACTTTCATAAAATATGTTTGCTTTAATTGTGGATAGCAGAGCAGAGGATGACTGGATGTATTTAAATATATGCTGCAAGGTTATTTTTTTCCTCTTTTACAGTGCCCTTCATGCTTGTCATTGTAAGTGTATATGCAAAAGCCTAAATAATTGGAAATCTATATGCTTCCTAGGCATGGTTTGCTTTAATAGTCCACAGTGATCTCTGGACAAACTATATTTTATTTCAAAAGACCTCCATTATCTTCAGCTTGACCAGTATGAATGAGAATAGCATTCAATGTATACACTATTTTTAAGAATACCCTTCTTTTTCTTGCTGACATGGGCATAAACCATGTGGTAGGGTGAAGACAGTTCTGTAATGGAGTAGAAATTAAATAAGAGGGAAGAAGAGGGTATGGCTTCAAGTTTATAGAGAGGAAGTTTATATTGGATATTAGGAAGAAATTCTTTCCTGTGGGGGTGATGAGGCAATAGAAGAGGTTGCCCAGAGAAGCTCTGGATGCCCCATCTCTGGAAGTGTTCAAGGATCTAATGAAAAAAAGAATATTTAAATCCCTTGTGGTGATGTCACAATGTGTAGCTGTAATGTTGAGCCTCTTCATTGCTGGGATTTTAAGTAGAAGGCAGATGGGAATATCTGGGGTGATGTTAATATTGGCAAGGGGAGCCATCTGAGTTGCTTCATTCAGAGCTCAAACCTTAGTACAAGATTACAGGGTGAGCTTCCTTTGGACATTCGACCACTACTTATCAGTGGCTTTTTTTCCTGTAAAAATAAAAGGTATGGCTACTGGTTGAATAATTAGACCTTAAATCGGCAGTTGGTAGGTGCATGTCCCATCCCCATTGGGTGAGCCTGTTGGCATTCCCAGGATAATGTCCCTATAATGAAGTCCAGCTCTGGAACAAGTTCTTGATTAACTTGTATAGCAACATGACAGCCTCTGTTGCACCCTGGAAGGCTCCTCAGCCAGGCTGGAGTGGCAAAGGCACAGGTGCAGAGTGATGATGGCCAAACAGTGCCAGCTGTGAGCCACTCTGTGAGGCTGTGTGTGCTGTGGCTGTCATATAACCGAGGGGAAATGCCTGGGAAGGATGTTGAGCTGATTTACCTGGCTCCTTGAGTGGGATAACAGCAGGCACGTAGCTGAGGTGCAGCTTCTCTGCTAGCAAGAAGCTCAAGCAAAGGGAAATGTAAACTGGGGTGTTCTTATGGAATAGTGAATGTTTTAATGGACAAGTATCAAGGAAAGGTTCATCTTTTTATGGTAAAAGCTGACTGGAGGAGTCAGATTTTTTACAAGATAATTGGAGGCAGCCATGAATTGTTACCGTACTCTGTCAATTCCAGGAGCTGGGAAGGGTGTAAAGGGTAATCCAGCAGTTGGTACCCAGGTACTGTGTGGCAAATAAACCACTGGCTGTTCTTAACATCTTCTCTTGCAACTTCTACTTCAGTTTTCCTGCAGGATAGTAACTCTAATGCCAGTGCTCTTTGAGCATACAGAGCTTTCTGGGAGGGTTTGTGTGTTCCTCTGGTGGAAGTTTAAAATAATCTTGCTGTACAGCCACTGTTTTCATTTTGCTGTGTTGTGTTCTTCTCCCTGTCTTCCTGACTCCTGCAATGTTTCAATAAAGTCAGTCCTGTGCTCATTGAGCTAGGAAAAGGGAAATAACTGTAATGCTCCAACATGGGTCCTTTCTACTACACCTGACATTCAAGTGAGACATTAAAGCCAAGGCAAATCTTGAGTAGTTTGGTTCATTTTGAACCATGAAAATGGTTAATTTTCATAATCCTTTTTCCAAAACATGCATTTCTGTCATATGATTTCCTGCAGTGGATTTATTCCTGGTGTTGAGAATTAATACAAACCTTCAAAAGAGATCACAAAGTAAAGAATCATGATTAGTTTAGAAGCCTTTACTGGTTTGTCTTTTTCTCTTTTTAATTCATACAGTAGCAAATTGGTGGGAGTATCCTTTGAGAAATTCTTTACCATAAGTTTTATTAAAAAGAATTCTAGGTTCTATTTTGCTGTGCTGAGCCTGTCATCAGGGTGTCTGACTGGTTGCTTTGTATTCTTAGCACTCTGGAGGTGCAAATGGTGTCTGTTCTTCTGTTCACACTGAACCCTGTAGATGTGTGTGGAGATGTTCTTTCTGTGCTTTGTTCACGTGACTTAATTTCATTAAAGCAAAGGCCAAGCATGTGCTGAAATTTGTAACAATATTGTTTGCTCTCCTAGTACCTATTTGCTCATTGTCACCAATTTGACTCCAACCTGAGGAAGTGCTTAACTATGTGGGAATTGGTGATTTGTGCCTGCATTTGCCTCTTCTTAGGGGAAATTTCAGTTGTTTGTTTTTTTTTTTTTTCCCATTAACATTTACCAGACGTGGGTTTTATTTGAAAAGGAATACAAAAAAAAAAAGCTTAAAGTGTGGATTTATGTAGGCCTGTAAAAATGTGTTGCTTTGTCAGCTTATGCTATTAAAAATATACCACATGTAGGAAATAATCTTTTGGTCTTTGTGTAAGATGCTCTTACATGCATATAATAAATGCTGAAGCTTATTTGAAGCCTTGGAAGTGTGTGTAGAGGGTGAGGTAAAGAGTGATCCGGTGCAAGTCAATTTGAGCCATCATCCCCAAACAAATCTTGTGACACAAATCACTTAGGTAAGTTTGCTTTTGTGTTTGCTTGTTTGGGTTTGTCTCTGGGTACTGATTTATTTGTGCTATGTCTTGGATCGAGGGGACAGCAAAGCAGTTGTGATGGCTGATATTAAAAACTAGTGTGCAAACTTACCTACATAGGTTATTTCTAAAAAATTCAAATTGATTTATTCCACCTTGTCCCAGGCTGGGAGAAAACCAGCTGCTTTCTTGGGGTCAACACTGCTTGTCCTCAGAGCTGACACTTTAACTCTGCTGGTGTTGATGTAGTCATTTGTGAGCACAACTTGCTTAAAAATGTATTCAGCATCAATAATAGGGGATACTTTTTGCACTTCATTAAAAACTCTTGGAATGCATTGGGAAACTGGAGTAATTCAGTGGCTCTGAACTTCATTAACTGTAGAAGTATTTAAAGAAAGTGATTTAAGATTTGTCACTGGCTTAGGGCTAGTGGGAGGTCTCTGGTCTGTGTCATTATTAATGACCATATGTAAAGGAGGCTTTAATTTTCTAGAGAAGCATCTTCATCCTTTGAGTCAGTTTTCAGACCCAGCTGGTGAAGGCAACCTGGTCTGAATGGAGCACTGGCCTTGCTTTGAGCAGGAGGCTGGGCTCCAGCAGCTCCTTCCAGCCTAAAGGGTTCTGGCTTTTGGTTTATTTTCTTTTTCTTTAAGAGGTGTTTGTACCACACAGCCACCGTCAGCTGTAATGGGATTGCCTTGCTGATACTGCCAGCAGTTAAGCCAGAGGGGTAAATAAATCCTTGCTTGTGAGTAATTTTTTATAAAAACTTTTTTTTTTTTTTATTTTCTTATCTTTACAGCACTTCAGTTGGATAAATGCAGAACATGTAGGATTTTCTTTGCATCTTGTTTTCTGGGTGCTGCACAGTCTTTGTTTAAAGAGGTGGAGTAGGGCAAGTTATGACCTTCTTCTAAACTGTAGGGTAAGTACTCAGCTTTCCAGGAGCTGGGTTTTTATATGGAATCTAATGATTCTGTACTTGAATGCAGCAGACAAACTGTGTTCTGAGGAAACTTGTCACAAATGTATAATATATTGAAATTACCCATGAATTATTGAGTTGGAAAAAAAGCTATAAACATAGCAAATATTAGAGGTGATAAAGAAGAGAAGGAAAAACTCTTCTATCCAAAGTACTTCTAACAGAATGCAGTGTATGCATTTACGTGGTAAGACCTTTAACATGGATTTAAAAATACAGATTTTTCCATAGGGATGTTTATGCACATACTTGAGTAAGGTGATATGGGAAAAATACATGCCTGGTAATGAATCCAGGATTTCAGGGCTGTTTGTTCACACACCAGCTTGCTTTGTGGAAGGGATAGTAGAGTGGGCATTCCTTTATGTGTCTGGACTTGTGTCACAGAGGAGCCTGTCACTCCCTGTGATAACTGGGATTTAGAGTCATCCCACTCTGGACCCAACAGGACAAATCAGGCTTTCAGCTGAAAGCTTTGAAGTGGGAGCAGAAGAAGAGATTTTTAATGAAGTTGAAGGGGAATAAGTGATTAATAGCCTGTGCTTCACTAGGTGCTACATCATTGGAATTTTTTTCTTGAAATTAAATCCTTGATCAAACCATTCTGCTGTCTCTTTATTTGTTGAGTGAAAGGGTTCCCCTTTGGTTCAAGTACTGTCATATAATTTTTATATAGTTGATGTTGAGTAGGTGGCTTGATGTACCTTTCTCATGGAAATCTGATTTTCCTCCTTTCAGTTAATTGATTTTTTCTTTTCTGCTAAAGCAATGCTTGAACATACTATGAAAAAGGGACAAATTAATTCTTCACTATTTTTTACTTCTAGGTGAAGTAATGTTGAGAAAGGCAATGACAGATGGAATAGAGATAAATCAAACTTTGCAGGAGTAAGGACACAAAGAAAACTCACTGTGTGGTCACCTGGGCAAAATCAGTCAGAACTACAGCATCAGTTCTTAGAAATTTTGGCAGATACCTGGATATCACAGCATGTGTTTAGTTATTTATGTAAGGGCACCTGAATTGCAAAATCTTGAGTTTCCTGATTTAAAAACCAGTAAGTTGAAAGTTCATTTAATGGAACTTACACCGTCAGTCAGGGGAGGTTAAAAGGGAAATGTCAGGACAGTGGTGTGTTCTGGCATCATCTGCTGATTGTTTAGGCATGTGCATCAAAAGTTATCTACCCTAATGATAACTTTAGTTTTCTAAATCAAGATTAGATAGAAATTTGGAGTCACTGTGGTATCTCAGATGGTTTTCTGAAAATTATTTTGGTATCCCTTCCTGGTTTTGGTAAAATGTAAGATTTGATTTAACTGCTTGCTGGCTTGTGTCAGAAGCTTATGGTTTAGCTCCTTAGTTTATTTACTAAAAAGTGATGATCTGTTGGAATTTGAGCACGGGGCTCTCAATGTGCACATATTGCACTGATTCTGCAGCCAGTGGCCCAGTGCCAGCTAGGGTGGGCAGAGCTGGAACTGAGCCACTGCTGAGCACCTCTGCAGTCACAATCATCTGTGCCCCTGGAAGCTGCTGTGCAGTGAGCACAGGGGGTTGTCTGCAGGAGTAACACATAATTTGGATTGGATTTTGAGGTGTTTTTTTTTGAGAAGATAGATGGGAATAGGAGGGTTAATTGCAGTAGAGGCTGGGTCTGTTGGGATGTGGAGCTGCAATACTTTAGAGTTGAAATAAACCCTTTAGTGTTTGGGTGCTGCCAGCCTTACACCAAGGTGCAGGCTCATGGCCAGAGCTGTTGTAAAAGCAGTTGTAGCAGCTCTTGTAAGCAGGTCCTGGAGGTCATTGAAGTGGCAGTCTGGCACCTGTGAGCCCTAATTACTGACCACGTGTGGGAGTAGGACCTGCTGGATCTTGGAGAGCCTCCTGCAGTGCATCAGCTGCAAAGCATGGTATTGATGATACTGCGTGGGAGGGCACTGGTACTACTGGGAGCTTTTTTTGTATGTAGGTGGTGTTTGAAGATCTGGGAACTCTGAGCTTGTCATGTGTTTCTTTAGTGTGCTTTAGCCAACTTTCAGCCATTTGTGTTGGTAGCCTGCTGAAATAAATGGCTTTTTGATGATGTGATTCTCTTAAAGGGATCAATTGATTAAAGTGTTTGTTAAAAGTTCACCGGTCAAGCAACACTTAGAAATCCTGTCTTCTTTTGATGGGACTTTAAATAGCAGAGCAACTGTGTACTTGCAGCTATTTTTTTGAAAGGGGAAAAGAAACTTCCATATTTTCCCAGCAATACTTTAAAAATACCTATTGTTGCCTACAGAGCTTTTTCCAAATGTATATTTTCGTGTGAGAATTTTGCATTTCCTTTGCAGTGACAATTTACAGTGGAAAAGCATGCTTATTTTTGGCAATCTTCTCAAAAGAACCCAGATTAAGATCTTTGACCTACAGCTGTTGTAAATGCAAGTCTTTTTGTTCTAAAGTCTTGCAGACTTGTTCCCTTTTTGTGTTAATTGATTAAAATGTGTGCTGGGTTGGCCCAAGTTCCTCTTGGTAATTGGGTAAAATGAAGCCCCAGAATAGATAGAAAAATCAACACTACAGCTTCCTTTTGGGGAGAGTTGGTTATTATTTTGATGGACTCTTTATGCCTGCTGTGGGCATATATCTGTCTATTTATATATCTTTGTATGTATTTGTGTGTTTTAGCCTCAAGACCCCTTAGACTGACACTGCACTTCACCAGGTCTGTTTCAATATTACAGAACAGATGGTTAATTCAAAACCAAGAGTATTAAAGCTGAGTAGCTAAATCTGATCTCCCAAAAACGAGGTTGCCAAAACAAGCTGCTGTATTTGATGTAGCTGCTGAATTGGTCTTTTATTTGCTACAGAGGCAAACCTGAGTCAAATGCCTAAGTGCAAAGAGGTTGGTAATTTCCAAATTTTTTCAACTTTCAGTTTCTCTCTGAGCCTGTAACTTGAAGCAGGAAGTTGCTTACATATTGTAGGGGTTCTGGAAGAGAAAAAGGCTCGTTTCAAATCCTTTGTTTTTTCTGGGCTTATCGCTGTGGGCCTGGGTTTTTGAAGTAACAAAGACAAATTGCAGCAGTAGAATGAGGCTGATGCCTGTTTTTCACATGCTGTGTTTTGCTTTTTTCTTCTATTTAGATGATCAGTGAAATGAGAAGAAAAGGGCAAATTGTTAGAAGAAAGAATTTGCCTGTAAACACAGTAATCCTTTCTCTGGTTGCCAGCAAATAGGATAGATAATTTGAGACAGGTGTTGTGCTAGAAGAAACCTTTAGATGTCGAATCCACCCTGCACACCACAGATCCTGGTTATCTCTGGACAGAGACTAATAAATATGTACTGATACAAAAGGGATTAAAACATTTATTTCCTGCATTTACCCTGTTGAGATTATTTCCTAGGGATGCCATTTCACACTAACATACTTTCCTATTTTCAAATGAAACGTGAGCAGTCTGATGCTCTTTATCTCAGTTCTTGGGGGTTTAAATACTTACAATTCTTACGTGAGCTGCTGAAAGTCATAGTCAGTTTTCAGGAATCTCTGACCTTGCAATCCATTTTTCTGTGGTGAATTCATCTTAAAAAGAATGCTATATGTGACTTTTGGGGGGTTATTTTTCGCTTAGATGATGCTGTAAGATGAGCTCTTACATTTTTAGGACTACTTTATCTTGAATGATAAGGCATAGCATCAAGGTAGTGTGATCATTGTATAAAAATTGGAGACAGCAGCCAAGTTACTTGTGTATGCTTCTGCCCTGATAAATGCCCTAAAGTTTAAAAAAAAAAAAATCAGGCTTCCCAATCTTTATTTGCCTTTGCTGCTTCTTTTGATGTTTAACTCTAGGAAGGGTGTCAGGCAAATGGGTACAAATGGAATCCTTCATTCTCTTTGATTTACACCACAAGTTTTGTGGGTAGAATTGTACTTGCTGCATAAGCATCTGAAATTTTGTATTTTTTTGGGGTAGGCCACTATTTGCCATAGGGAGGATATTGCCTTACTTGCTTGCATATTTAAATGCTAGGGTAAATCTTGATTTCCATAGAACTTTTGGGCTTTTCTTACAAGAATTAGTTTGTTTAGGTCTTTTTAAAATTCTGCTTCTTTGCATCGGCCTGGACCCTTTTATTTCAGGGATTTTGTTATCTCTGTTGATGCCATCAGCCACATCCTCAGGCTTCTGGAGGTGATGGTCTTGAGAGGGGGATTTCATTTGAAATCAGTTTGCTGATCTGTGGGTTTGGGCATGAGGTAGGTGTTCACATCTCAACTTGAAATGTCCTCTTCAAACATGGTAGAAGAAGTGCAGGAAGCAGAGAAGCCTTGGCAAAGCTTGGAGAAAGCACCACATTAGGGAAGAAGTTGGCAGAGGCACTAAAGCGTCTGAGAGCAGATGGAGTGTTGTCATCAGCTGCAAAATCAATGTAAATACTTCCAGAAAATTACTCTTCCTCAGCTCTTGCCAAACAGAAGGAACAGGAGCCATAAAAACCATTGGCAAATTGTTGTAGCTGCCAGTGAGCACCCTTGCAGTTGGAATTCTCCCTTGCAGGACTAGGCAGCCACTGCTGCAGGAATGTTGCATTGGTGGTGATGAAATATGGAGGTTTTTTTCGGTTCTTGCCTGAAGATTTACAGTTGGAAAATCCCACAGTTCTGTGTGGTTCTGTTGGGTCATATCAACAATAAAAATGAGGATTCTGTTACTGAGTATGCTGTATGGCACAACTTCCCTGTTCTGGGTGGTTCAGCATGGGGCTGTAAAGCAGCTCTTTCATGTGTATTAGCATCACGTAACTGGGAACCTGTCTGTCCTCTCAGATGGACAGTTCTGGGATACTGTTGTGTTTATAAATGTGTCTGGCTGGCTGCTGCTGAATTGATGGCTCTGGTGGCTGGTTTAGAAGGGGCTGGCAACCTCTAAATGAAAATGGGGAGCCACAAGGCAGGGTGAGTTACTGGGTCACAAATGTGTGTGGCATTTGTGCCTCTCTTGACCCCTTATTACCCAGGAAAATGAATGCTGGAGTAGAGCGTGGAAGATGGAGAGCGTTGGGTTTTAAATTCTGAAATCCCTGTTTGTACTGATCCAAATTCCATTTCCATGGAAACTGGAAGTTTAGTACTCTCACTTGTCAACTTCAGCTTCTGGCTGGCTTTGGGGAGACTAAAATTGTTCACTTACACTAAACCTTCCAGAACTGAGAGTCATGTCAGGATATTAGCACCACGTGTTTTGTGGAGACTGAGAAATTATAACTATAATTACTTCATGCAATTATTTTCTGAGAGATGCTTAACTTCAGCTGCTTACAGATAAGAAATCTGAATGTTCAGAGCCTGTGCCATGTTACCTAGCAGTGGAATTGTCATGTGTATAATGTCTCAGATCATAGTTTCTGGTGGGGATGGTTTCTTCATTGCCGGTGTGGTTTTGCAGGTGCTGAGGCAAGCCCAGTTTATTTAATTAGCTGACTGCAGTAGTGCAGGTGTCCTCCCTTGTGCTGTGCACACACCATCTGCAGCAACAACTTTACCCCTAAAGACATCATCAATCCACACATCCCTGGGGCTCATCATGAAGGTTTTCTGAGTTCTGGTGCTGCTTTTGCCAGCAAAACAGAGCTGCCAGGCCAGATCTGCCTGGAGTGTGTGCTGACAGAGAGGCTGTGCCAGGCCTGGGAGGGAAGCAGAGGAAGGCTGAACTTCTGGGAGAAGCCCTGAAGAGCTGATGGTTCTTGCTGCCTCTGAGTGGAATGGAATTGGTGAGATTGTGGAGACTTTAAGAATGCACTGCTATGATGTGGAGCTGAGAGCAGAAACCTGCGGTCCTTTGGTCACTCAGTAAGTGTGGGAAGGTAACATTTTTGCTCTTGTAGCTTGGCTGGTGAAGTGAAACTCTTGCTTATGATTTAGGCATACTTTTATCAGTGTCCTGCTTTCACTTACAGCTGCTTTTGGGGCATTATAATCACTGCAACTGCTGTTTGAAAGCAAGGATTCTTTATGGATTGGCATTCTGTGCTTCTGTAACTTTATTGTGCAAGAACATGCCACAGTAACAGTGTATTGAGTGTAAGGGGAAGCAGCGTTATCTTACAGACTTGTAACCTGAAATTTTTTCATTTTTTTCTTGGTATAGAATAGTAGTGTAGTAGTACCTTTGTGGGCTATAAACTCTGTATGTTTGGGTGCTAATCCTGCATGTAGCTTCACAAGAAACACTGATGCCAGCTTTCAAGAGGTGCACTAGACTTCAAATTCTCTTCTCTGAGTCTTTAAATATTCAGCTGTGAGTCTGGGTGGGTGACCTTCCCCATATCTGCTGTATTCAGTGTGCACAACTGGCTGTCCTGGATGTGTTTGGACAAAAGCATTGAAGGAGAGAGCTCCTCTCACTTCTTTTGTGCAATAATAAGGCAGTTTGAGAGAAGATAATCTCTTTTTGGTGGGTAAATAGCGCTACTTTTAAAACAAAATTTAAAAAAAACCCCTAAGCTTTCAGCTTTGTGAATAAGTTACAGCAAGGTGCCATTTTGATTTTGAAAAATGAGCAAGGTGGTTCTGAAGCAGTGCCTGAGATCTTGGAAGAGATGTCTTCCAAACACTTAAAGAAAAAAATGTTTACAATTAAGAACTTAAATGTAATTTTGTGCATTTTAAGGTTTCTTTCATCTGGCAGAAGTATCAGTTTGATCACTAGTGTATTTTTTCCTCCAAAGATCATGAGGTCAGAAAGAGAAGTAATACCAAGAGTGAAAAGAGAGGATCATTTGATTTGCACATGCTCTTCTGTCATGAGCTGGAATTTGCTGGAGATACATCTTCCTGCCTGGATTTCTTTAATTCCAGGCTTTTTTTAGGTGTAGTATGGCAGGCTTGTATAAGGGGAGGAACACATAGCATCACTGCTCTGATGGTATTGTCTGCCTTCAGGTAGAAGGTTCCAGGTTATTTCTAAAATAAGGGCAACTCTTCCCTGCTGTGATGGCTGGAATTTGATTGGAATTTGCCAGTATAAACCAGGAGCTGGGAGAAAGAGACTTGGATTTTTTTCTTACAGCACAGATACAGGGTTATGAGAGAAACAGCCAGAAATTAGCATAATTAAATAATTTTGATGCTACCTGTAAAGCCAAGAAATCTTACTTGTTTGTATTAAAAAACTTACCTTATGTTTGAAAGGTGTTGCCATAATAATTTGGCAATGGCTCCTGTTCTCTGTTCCAGCAATCAGTAAGTCTAAAAGCTGAAGAAAAGTTCTGAAAAGGTACATGTGCAAGGTAATAAACCTATAGGTAGGGAGAACATTCCCAAACTACCTGCAGCTAAATGCAGGAATGTGGTAATCCAATGGAGCTTCTAATCTTCTTTGAAATGCTACTTGAGGAGGTGCTTTAACATGGAGAAATTCTTTTGTTGTGCTGGTGTTTCTGATCTTGTACATTAATTGAAATGGAGAAATATGAAAACCTGACTGAAGCTTCAGCACAGCTTCTCTTCCTGTGTCATGGGTGTTATTTAAAGGATCTACATAGGATATATCTGTGTGCCAAGCTGGGCAATTATTCAGCTGCTTGTTTCATGCCTGGTGCTCAGTTCTCCTATAATTACTTGACTTCTCACCACTTATATAGGTCACAGATTTAAAGAAAAAAAATTTTAAAAATCAGTAATAATGGAAAAGAATATTAGTGTGTGAAAGCCTTGTGTGAAGGAAGTACATCATAACTGAGTAGCTCAAAATCCTGTAAGACTTCATTCTTTTCACAAGTGGGAGTTATCTTATCTTGTTCCCATTGAAAATGGTTTTCTGTCCATGCTGTTTAATGCACTTAGAGCATAACAGATCATGTTTACCAGGGATTTTGTTACCTAGGCTCTGTTCAGTGTACGTAGAAAGCCAAGATGCAACTTATTTGCATCTTTAGAAATATACCTTCATGTAATATGTGTGGATAATAGACATAAAAATAACCACATATAAACAAATAAATAACAAAGTCTGTTTTCTGGTGATAGTAGTCTGTTGTTGATGGCTGCAAGGAGCTCCTTGTCCCACCCAGCATCTTAGTGCTGAGAATCTCTTTCACGTCATGCTTGGACGCAGTTTGCTCACCAGTAGTCACTCTCCTTCCATTATACTCCTTATTTTTAGAAGGCTCAAGGAGTTATGTTGTAATTGAATTACTGTAAGGAGTGTTCCTGATCCATTATCTAGCACACACTCAGTCCTGGTCAAGTGGCTTTTAATGGCATTAAAAAAATAACCTCATTAGTACTCAGAATATACGTGTTTTCCCCAGAATCATTGTTTAAGGATGGAAAAATCCAGCAGCATGTCACAGTCTTGTGTTGTAACACAGCTGAGTGAAAAGGGAAGCACTCAGGATGCTCTGGGTCACAGACATTTGGCCACTCTATCCATAAAACAGGTATGGGCTTGTACTTGAGTGTAACTGATTTTACTTTGTGTGAGGGCTTAATGTACTGTGCTGTGAGCAAAAGCAGACAAAACCACCTCTCTCATGCCTCTCAAAGCCATGGGGATGTTGGTAGGGGCAGATCTGCAGTTAGATTTGCTTCCAGAAGGTGATGGTGACTTCTAACTCCTGACTTGGAGGAGATGAGGAGCTCCCCTTGCTGATGACAACACCACCTTGGGTTAAAAAACTAGTTTTGCCTTGTGACTTAGCTCTAAATCTTATATTTCTAGGGTTTATGTAGACCATAAATTGTGCTATAAAACCAGCTTTTGGCCTTTCAACTAATATGCATAAGAAGTCAATTCTGAAGTCCTTAGAATAGTAATTATGGTTGGTTTATGAACATACGTCTTAAACTGATGGTTTTCCCCTGCACCCCTTTATGACAGTGTACACTGTGCATAGTTCCAGATTGATTTTAGGCAGTGTGTATTTAATTAGTGTGGCTGGCTGAACAGAATCAGCCTCTATACTCCAAATGATAATTCCTTTTGGAATCTAAACTGCTATTTGAGATGCTGTGTCCTACTTAGTTTTTAACATGAAACATTCTTAGGGCTTAACAGTGGTGTCAAGCCATTGCTTAGTCTGTTGTTTTCCTTCACATGGTGTGTAAAAATGGGATTTTCCCTTCTGTAACTGCATTTTAACTTACCTTTTGGGATGCTTGGTATCTGCTTTCACATGGTGCAGCCATGATGGTTCTGTACTTGGATGTGCATCTGTTGTAGCACTGAACTAGATTGCGTGTGGGTTATTTCTTCCTGCTGCAAATAGAGATGAAAGATTTGATCTTCACCTTCCTACAGCAATAACAGCTAAAACAGTCTGAATGATGGTGAACAGCTTTTAGGAAGAAATTGTTCCCTGTGAGGGTAGGGAGGCCCTGGCACAGGGTGCCCAGGGAAGCTGTGGCTGCCCCATCCCTGGAAGTGTCCAAGGCCAGGTTGGACAGGGCTTGGAGCAACCTGGGATGGTGAAATGGGTTGGAACAAGATGATTTTTGGGGTCCTTTCCAACCCAAGCCACTGTAATTACTTGATGCAGTGTACCACAGACACTCCACTCATGGTTTTCAGATTGGTTTTGGGTGAGGCTTTTTGTAGCTGTGCATTATTGCTGTGACTTTAGAGCACCACCTGTTCTGCTGTATACTTATGAGCAACTTTCTGAACTCTCCATTTAGTTTAATTTTTGCTTCTTTTTGGATAAGAAAATGCAGAAGAGAGGTTTATTTTCCAAATACACAGCTTTGTTTTGATGAATGAACTTCCAGTTTGAGATGGTGCAATGGAAGCATTTATTTGTGTGGCAAAATCATGGTCTGGGTGTGTTTTACCCTTCAGGTTTCTCTGTGGGGCTTCCATCTATACCTCAGGCTTCATCTATGGCAAAGCTGCTGCTGTGGGCAAAGACTTTTCTAGGACATAGGGTGCTGCAGTGTTAACTATTATTACATTTAAATTATATTTTTGCTTCAGCTATGCAATAATAGCCAATGTATGAGGTGGTGTTATGGTCAAGTGACAGGAGTCTTGCCTGTACTGCATTAGTCAAGTAATGTAAACCAATTTCACCTAATGTTGGGTAGGAAACAAGCTTGAAATGGAATAACTTTTAAGTTGGATTGGTACCAGCTTGCTACACTGGCAGAAATGAAATTATTTGTCTGTTTATGGCAAACTGTCAAGAAAATTCTGATTTTCATTTTAATACATTTCCGAAACTTATTTATTATGAATTGCATAACAACATATTGGGATGTTAACATTACAGCTTTGGAGGTTCACTCTAAAAACTGATTTTTAATTTTTTTTTTTTTAAATTGTGTTTCCAAGAATGAAACATAACAAATATGGGGTTAACTTTATATGGTCTGGGGTTTTTTTTGTGGCCACGATAGCTTGGTGAAATGTCTTACCTGTATGCACTCTTTTATTATAATAAGTTCTTTTGGAGGTGACTGAACCAATGTTTTTTGTCCTATCTTATATCCATCTTAAAAATATTCTGTGTAGCAAAGAGATAATTTCATGGTGATGCCAGGTCACTTTTAGTAAAATCTAGTAATTGTTCTCATAGGGGGTATTATGTCCTATCCAAAGTATGTGCTTTTCTACATCAAATGAATCTCAAGGGCAAGAAGGATGAAGATGACTGGAATAAATAGTAGAGAAATATTATTTCTATTTTCAAATAATAAAAAAAAAGTCCTTTCTAAAATGTAACTGAGAAAAATGAACAAGAGTGTCTGGTTGTATTAATGTTGGTGGAGTTTGATAATTTTGTTCTTCAGCTACACATCAAATATAGATAACTCTTGTTACTCCTAATACTCATCACTGTTGGACATGGCTTTAAAAAATTTAACTTCCTCCTCTGAAGATCTGGGCTAATTAAACTTTCATTCATCTTCTGAAACAAAACAAGTAGTGTTTCACTCTGCTCTTGCCTTCTGCAGAGAAGGTACCACGAGCATCAGTGCATCCAGTGCCTGGGACTGTGGCACTCCTGGGCTCTTTGCTGAACATCTGGATTTCCAAAGCCTCCCTCCATCACTTGCAAAGTTGTTCCAGGTTGTATAATGCTTTTTTGTCCTGCTGAGCTCCTGCTCTGCCCATTAGTGGCTCTCCCATTTTCCTGGTGAATGAATGCCTGAAGAACAGAGTTTCTACCACCAACACACTGGGGTGTGGAGATCTTAATTCCTTAAGCAGTGAGTTCTCCTCATGCTGTGTTAAATCTTTTTAAGGTTTGGTTCATGGTGTGGCTGTGTTTGGGATTTGGGGTTTCTTGTGTGTGGGTCAGCTATTAGATTTTTCTATCAGTTCTAGCAGGCTGTTATTTGTGGTCAGGGAAGGCTTGCTTCTGAAAATGCTGATAAACATTTGATAATAATAAGCATTGATAAGCAGTGAGTGAGTCATGTTTGATTCATATGTAGCACAGCAGTGGAAGTCTTCCATTGTTTTGTTTCATGTTGGTTTTTCCCCTTGTTTCTGAGTGCCTCCCGTGGATGATGGAAAAATCTAAAACCTGATGGAATGCTTTGCCAACCACATTGTTGTAGTCCTTTTGCCAGAATTACTAACTTTCTTGTGATGATCCTGTACATCCAGAATTATTTTAAAACTGCTCACCTGGCCTCTACATCTCTTCTTTTCCTTGGTGTCTCACAGACCTGGACTAATACAAAGAACAAGGAGCTACTGTGTTCCTAAAGGAAAGTAGTACTAACCTAAAACTGGTAGATTTTGGGAGCAAAATAGATCTTTTTGATGAGAAGTTAGAAGTGCTTCTGCCTGGCACTGTTACCCCATTGCTCTGTGTTTTCTTTAGCTCAGAGCATGCTCAAGATTAGGCCCTGACAAGCGATTTGTAGAACGTTGTTTTTTTTATAGAACTCCAGAAGTTACCTAAGCAGTAGTTTTAGTTGGAAACTGATATTGGAAATACAGAGAAGTCTCAACACAGGGAACTGGTGCTGTGGCAGAGAACCAATCTACAGTATAGAATTATTTAGCTGTAATCCATCAGGTGAAAAATGAATTATTTTTTGAGCTTCTGTCAGCAAAGAGGATTCTCAATCACTGCAGCTGAATTTAATATTGTGTGCAACTGGTGTATTGCATTATAAAGAGTGCTGTAGGTTGATACTTCTTTATAAAACTGAATAAAATTTTCATTGCTATAGATGTCTCTTCCAGCTGAAGAGATTGTCTGAACTCAGATGTTGTCCAGTGATTATAAACAGCAGTGTCTAGTAAAAATGCTTGAATGTGGCTTTTAACTCAAAAAATTAAGATGTTGGTAATGTACTGAGAAGCAGCCCACTTTCTCACCATGAAGTGGGATTTTTGCTTGGTATTTGGCTAATCTTAGAAACTATGTAAACATCCTTTAAAGCTTTTGATAGCTTTAATGCATAACTATGCAAAGTCCACTGAGTTGGTTTGTTCTTAACATAATACTTGAGGATTATTATTAACAACTGAGTGTTCTTTGTGGGTTTTTTTCAAAAACCTTTAAAGAGTAAGCTGTGCAGATTGCACTTGATGGTGCAACGAGAGAGCACACAATAGGAGGAATACAAATGCAGACCTTCTGGTGATACTTGTTTCTGCCCAGTGGAATTTTAGGTGCTTATATGACATTTCCATAAGGAAATATTTGCCTGCTTAAGGGCATCATTGAGGCGCTTGAGGTAATTACTGGTTTGTGCTGGTTTCTTTGGAGGTAGAATTGTCTTGTGTCCTTGCAGGAATTAGCAAAGGGATGAATGAGCCAGGCAGATTCGTGGTCTGTATGTGTCTTGAATAAATAGAGAACTTAGTGAGGATTTTCTTGTTCTGCTCCCAGCTGTCCTGCCATGGGGTAAGTACTCCCATGATCTGAGCTTTTTGTTCAGGTGTTTTCATCACTTGGTGTCTTCTGAGCCTTTCACTAAGTGGTATGAAACATAAAGGAGAAAAACAGATGTTATCCTTAAATAGTTTTCAAAGAAGTAGTGCTGTCCTGCGGGTTTGTGATGGGATTTGGTCACTATGCAAGTCTTGTGCTCTCAGTTTGGTTGTTTCTGTGTCAGCTCTCTGGTGGTGTTGTGTACCCACCTGCTGTTTGGACATAGTAGCAAGAGAGTATTTTTAAATGAGTCAGCATTAGACTTTTTATAGAAACAAGCTGTGCATCTCTTAGCCTCCAAAAGCCTTTTAACATTGTTAGTCTTTGTCATTTCAAAGAAGGTTAAAACATGCTATTCAGCCTCTTTGTTACATTTGCCGTTTCAAAAGCTGTTTTATTGATTGTCAGGGTTAGTTTCAGGCAATATTTACACTTTGCTATTGACTGTTTTGTAAATTTTGTGTGTAGGTGGATTCCATTTGCCCTCAGGGAATAAGCTATCCTAACTAAGGTTTTAATTAGCTGTTTCTTGGTTTTCATTGAAATTCTGGAAATTGAATGTGTGAGAGCTCATCAGAATTGGTGTAATTTGGATGGGATCTGAGTCAGTGTTAACTAAAGTCATCTCCAAATCCCAGCACAGGAAGGACAGGGAGCTGCTGGAGCCAGGCCAGAGCAGGGGACACCAAGGGGATCAGAGGGATGGAGCAGCTCTGCTGGGAGCAAAGGCTGAGGGAATTGGGATTGTTCAGCCTGGAGAAGAGAAGGCTTTGGGGTGACCTCACTGTGGCCTTGCAGTGCCTGAAGGGAGCCACAGGAAAGATGCAGAGAGACTCTGGACAAGGGCCTGGAGTGACAGGACAAGGGGCAATGGCTTCACACTGACAGAGAGCAGATTGGATAAGTGGACAGAATTGTTCTCTGTGAGGGTGGTGAGCCCCTGGGACAGGTTGCCCAGAGCAGCTTTGGCTGCCCCATCCCGGGGAGTGTCCAAGGCCAGGCTGGATGGGGCTCTGAGCAAGTTGGGATAATGGCAGGTGTCCCTGCCCGTGGCAGGAGGATGGGATGGGATGATCTTTAGGGTTCTTTCCATTCCAGGGCACTCTGTGATACTGAGAATTAGATTTGTGATGCCTTTTAACAAAATGTTTGCAGTTTTGCAAACAACTGTGTTTGAGTAGGAGGAGGAGAATTTATAAAATTGTGTCTAGATGAAAGAAGAGCTTTGATAAAAACACATGGGAAAAATGGCAAAGTCATCAAAAGAACCAGACTTAGTGCTGTGTGTCAGCAGACCAGGACAGCCTATTTTTTGGCCACTTGGCTTCAGGTCTCCTTTGACTGAGCGGGACTCTGAAAGGTATCAGTACATCTTTACAACATGTTGGTCTTGTGTGTTTGCAGCTCTCTGGCTTTGAACTGCAGTTGGACCTCCCACATGTTGTTACAGTGCATGGGACCTTTTCAAAGGGAATTTGGGGGAGTTTGCTGGCCACTGCAAAAAAAATCAGGAGAGAGACAGTTCCACAGAAGTCTGAAAACAGCATAACAGGCACAATGGGCTTTATTGCTGCTTTTCTCTGTCTTGATTATTTTCCTGTTTTTTCTGTTAATGGCAGCAGGATCTCAGTCCTGGTTGTGAGCTCTGAAGAAGTCTTTCCATTTTGTCTGGCTTATGTTGAGCACTTAATTTTAGGTAATGAGTCTGACAGTCCCCTACCAAAACAAAACAAACAAAAAAGAAGTAAATAAGTAACTGGTTGTTAAACTGTAAGGAAGGGTCTTTGAATGAAAGTGTTGACTTCTGCCTTGGTCTGATTCGGGTTCATGTCAGGACTTTATTAGTCAGTTACAGAAATTTAAAAAATAAAGGATTCTCTGCTTGGAAGATCTTGTGAAGAAAAAGTTTTGTGTATATGAAGATTTTTCTCTCATTTCACTGTTCCAGTGCTTAGAGAGTCTGGTTATCTAGAATCACAGACTGGTTTGGGTTGGAAGGGAGCTTAAAGATCATATTGGTCTAAACCCCCTGCCACAGGCAGGGATTCCACTTAGCTTTATAAGTTTATTTTCACTTTGCTATACAAGGTATTTTTTAACCAGCCCATTATCCTATTTGTTGTTAGAAACCTTTTTGTGGTTACTTTCCTTTTTTATTTGAGCTAGTAGACTTGAGCAGTCATCTATTGGAGTAGCTTTTCCTTACTTCCCATCCCATACCTTGCATATCACCCCCAAAAATACACCTTTTCTAGAGAATTCAAGTACTGACTGATAGGGGTCATGTTTGTATAAGCAAACTTGGTTTTAACGTTGACATTAAAATTAATTATTTACATTTAGCAACCCCATTAGTTTGAGATCTAAGGAGGTAGATTTAACAGTGACAGCACCAGTCTTTGCAATAAGCTGAACGGTAGAACTGGACTGTAAAGTGTTGCTTTCTTCTTGATTATTAATGACCTTTGAAGAGTTTAGTTGTGTTGCCAATGACGGAAGTTGTTTTGTAGTAGATGAAGCAAGAGCTTACGTACCTGTATACTATCAAATAAATAAATTTCAAAGACTTTTAATGGCATCAATTGCATTTCCTGGTAGCTGATGATGAGTTGGCCCTTGTATCTCCCAGGTGCTAATTAACTACCAGTAAGTGTCCAACTAGAGATTGTAATTAGATCTGAAACTGCTGTGCCTTGATCACTTTCTGCAGGGTTTCGCCTAAGTTAAGTTCTCAAGAGAGACAAATGCTGTGGCTTTACTTCCTGCTGTTTGGGAAGGAGGCAGTGGATTGCAATGGAGAAATTAACTTTTCTCTCTCTCACATTTGCCTTACGCTTGCACCTGTGCAAGGTCCAAGTGTACTTGGAATTTGTTGCACAGAGGGTTGATTAAATTTCCTTGGACAGAGTGCGATAATCCAGCAAGAATCAGCTCCATGTTTGTCTTCCATTGACTCACGGGTAATTGCGAGGAAAGAAAAAGGAAGTTTGGCATCTCTTGACTACATAATGAAGTGAGAGATTAAAGCTCCACATGAAAAGAAATCTGTGATTATATAATAGCAGTAGCTACTGTAGGATGTGTATTTCTTTGGTTAGTAACTAAGAAATGGTGTATTACAATCCTGATAATATTTCCTCACGCTGTGGGAGGGGAGCGAGATGACACAGGGCAGGGATGTTGGATGAAGGACTGATGGAGGCTACTCATCTTCCCCAAGGACAAATGCTTGTGGAGGAAGCTGGAAACGTGCAAGCTTTCAGGCCTGGCTTTGCTCTCTGCAGGTGCCATCTGTGACTGTTTTTTACAGCCATAAAACATGTAACAGTTGCACACTTCAGCATTTTACCTCTTATTAGCCACTGTGTGCTTTCACTTAAAGACATTTGAACTTCATTAGATGGAAGCTATTTGCAGACACAAGTTACCTGAAAGAAATTATTGCTTAACAAACTTACTGCATTATTCTTATACTGAACTTGAGTTACTTACTTTGAGGGTGTTTCAACATAAACAAGAAAACTACATGTTGTTGTTCATTTTTCCATATTTCACATACATTAACGAAGTTGTTTTCAAGACATCATCTCAAATAAAGATATCTTAATGTATTGATGATAATATATCTCTTTGGCCCTTGAGCACTTAGCCTTGTGTACAAAGGCAGAGCCAAGAGGTGGGCTTTTGATGGCTCTCATGAGTAAAAGTGGTTTGTCTTGGTGATGTCCTTTCCTGGTGGATGAGCACTGGCATGGCCAGGGAGGAATTCACTGGCTCCTTTTATCCACTCAGCAGTGTAGTTTCGTTGGCTCATGCATATTGCTGGGTTCTTGGTGATCTTCTGGCTCTTACAAATAGGGATTTGATTGCTGACCCAGCTCACTCAGAACTGAGGGGTGCCATGTGGGCCAGGCAGAAATGGAGAAGGCAGGGAGAATGGTACAGTTCAGAATTCTGCTTTCAGGTGTCAATGGAGCTGTCTGCTTTGGAAACAGGGAAGAGATGAGTTTGTGGAATCAAATGGAAGGCTCAGCAGTGCACTGCCTGCAAGGTGGCAGTCACAAAAGAGAGCCCTGCAGGCCTTCGGAACAGGGGCTGGATTTCTCTGTCACCTGCCAGGTTTTGCTGCTGCTGAGAGCACTGTCTTAAATTCTTTGCTTTGTCCGTGCAATTCTGAGAAGTCTGGAATTGGGGTTATTAGCAGTGGCTTATGACTCCTTGCCAAGAAAAGGGTAGTTGAAATTAACCTTTAGGCCCTCTGGAAAATCACTGGTTTGGGTGAGAGCTGTCTTGTATTGAAAGGGTTATTTGGAAATGCAGAGTGATGTTGAATGTTCTGCTGATGTTACAGACGAAACTGACTTGACACTGGATATTTTTGCTGGCTTGGGTTAATCCTAAACTGAACCAATTTGAATTTACAAACAGTGACTGTTTAATTCTGGTATCTTAATTATTTTATGCTCCTGATGTGGGCTCTGCAAACTACCTTGGTGCTCATACAAAACCAAGCTAAATCATCACACAAAGGGATGCTGTGTAAACAACGCAGAGAAGCAGAAAAGAAGGGCTTGTACTTGCAAAGAGCAGCAGTCTTTCATTATTTTCAAAAATAGAACAGGCTCGCAAGAATTGCCTATAAATTGATATGATATGGAAATTGTCTGGCAGTGCCTAGGAAGTGGAGCATTGTTTACTCAAGAATGGTGGTATCGACTGTGAGCGAACTGGAGGGGCTGTGGGGTTCTGGCTGTACTGCAGATACAGGCTGCATGGCGAGCCACTGCTTTGCCACCAGTGCAGTCATTCTGCTGGCAGGGACACCTGCTCAGTGGTAAAGGAGTCATAAACTCTTTCAATAGCTTGGGTTGGAAAGGACTTTAAAGCCCATCCTGTTCCAATTCCCCTGCCATGGGCAGGGGCACCTTCCGCTATCCCAAGTTTCTCAGAGCCCCATCCAGCCTGGCCTTGGATACTTCCAGGGATGGAGCAGCCACAGCTCCTCTGGAAAGGGAAATTTGGGGTTGTTTTTCATTAGTTCTACATGGTTTTAACTACACAAATGGAAATAAACCGGAATCTTATTACATTTTTTTTTCAGTTACTGTCAAATACCCTCAAGGAAAGAAATGAAAACAAATGCCACATCATTATACTTCTATTTTTGTGTGCTACTCCTTCTGTGTTACCGAAATACCTGGCTGACTTGCCCAACTATACTTTTTCAGAGATGTGCATGATAATGAAATACATGTTTTAACTTGAATTGTTCCTTTAAAATGCCTTCCTGTAGTTGTAACCACTAGGATTAATAACAAGAGCTAACCTCCAACCCAAACAGGTCAGCGGGTATGTGAATACCCAGGCCTAATCCTGATTTCTGCTAAATGCTACTTGACTGTATTACTCAGTCTCTTGCTCTTTTTCTTTAAATATGCTTTCTCATACATGCTTCTCTGAGAACCCGTGCAAAAAACTTAGTCATAGGTAGGTATGGCAAGAGTTTGCAGTGTTTGAAGAATTAGTAGTCAAGTGTGAAATTGTGCAGGTAAGGCAGGAATGTAAAGTGAGGGAGCTGCTCTCTTTAAATCAAAGGGCAGACTTGGGTTGACTGTGAGTGAAAAAGAAGTTTTCAGCAACAAAGCAAATTCTTGCCATGACTTTCTCTGTTGTTCTGTTGAATAATTACCCTATGAAGTAAGCCTGTGTGGAACCACAGCAGTGTGGCTAGGGCAGTGTTTTGGGAGGGAATCCTCTGATCAGCAGCTTGTTGGAACCATCCTGCTTCCAGGGCTGCTGAAGGAAGCAGAGGAAAGCATTCCTCCTGTCGGTGAGTGTGACACCTCAGTGCCCTGTGTTGAAAAAAACGAAGCGGTGTTGCTGACAAGAAGAGAAGCTCCTGGTTTCTGTGCAATTCCCCCGGTGTTTTCCAGGCGCAGCCGTGAGGATGAGGGAGTAGAGTAGGACGTGCAGGTGAGTCTGTGGGTGAGCTGTGATGGTTCTCTGCTGTATCAGCACCCCCTTTTCATCCTGGAATAATGGTTCCATGGGCTTTAATCATAAGGGTTGCAAAAGGAGGTGTTCGTTTGGAGGAAGAGAAAGCAACGTGCTCTACCTGTGGGTATTGTGCTCTGATGTCCTTGGAGCTCGTGTGCCAGGGCCCTCTTGGCTGTGTTGTTTAAACGAAAAGAAAACACATCACTTCAAGTGTTTTTCTTCTTCTCTTTACTCAACAACTGTAACTCTAAAGGCTTAGAAATGTATTAAATGAATTCAGGCCTCTTGTTCCTGGAAAGCAGATGCCCTTCACGTACTTGCAAGGAGACAAATGACAGGCAGAACTCTGGAGATCTCAGTCAAGACTTTTCTTTTACATCAAGCTGCTTTATAATTTTAATTTCACTCTTCTTGGTTTGTGTCAACATGTTTTTTTTGTAGCCCTTGCCTTTCAACATCACAGTAGAGCTTAAAGAACTAGGATGCAGTGTTGTGGGCAAATAAGGAGTAGTTCAGAATTTGAAGATAAGCGGGTTTTTTCTCTTCCGGAGAAGAGCTAAATAGCAGTAACAAAGAAGCATCTTCTTTTCTGGGATGTAAATGGTGTTGCTCCTGCTAACGCAGGGTATGGGACTTTATGGTGCAGTGAAATATGGGCTGAGCAAATCCTTTCTCAGTTCTATTTGAGGCGTTTGGTTGCTCAGGGAAGAGAGGCAGTACATTTTTTGGATCTTTTTATGACTTATGACCTTTGACAGTCAAGTGAGGGCATGAACAAGTGGCTGCAGTCAGCGAAGGCATGAAGAGCTTGATGCTCTTTATATTCTCCAAATAATGTATCTTGCTTCCAGTTTGGATCAGTTTTGTCCCCATAGGTAAAAGCAATAGCCAAGGCAGGGTCATAGAGATCCTGTTAATTTGGGAGCACATGCTCTTTATCAATAGGGTCAGAAAGGGCAGAAGAGGGAGCTGGCAGGAGGGAGAAGTGCCTTTTCCTCCCCACTGGTGTGCCCCTAAATTTTCTTGTCAGCATTACCTGTATTCTGTTTTCACACCTGATGTGAAGACACCATCTTGCACCTGCAGAGCTTCATACCACAGGCTTGTGAATGAGACTCCAAGACAGGATGCTGCCTGCACTGGCTGACTTGTGACAGGCAAGCTCTTCTCTTGCTAGAAGCCAAACACCAATCCCAGGTTTATTTTTACATAGGTTATTATATAGCTGCTGAAGGATGACTTCTGATTAGCAGTGATGAGAAGATAACTGGGACCATCTGCCCTAGATGTGGTAAAAGGCCTCCCTAGCTGGCAGCACCTGATCCTCCTTACCACCCTGTCCAAAACAAACAAACCTTTCATCTCTATCTCAAGGCATCCACAAATCCATCTGTACTGTGGGTATGATGTGGTATCATTCTAGGCTGTGGCCTCAAGGCTTCTAATTCATAGTGGTGTAGGCTCCAAGTGATATCTGCAGTCTTTCAGAGTTTTCATTGCTGTGATAGGAGCATAAGCTAACATCTTGTATCTCCCATTACCCACAAGAACTGACTGAAATGTTCTGACCTTGCTAACATTACAGATGTGTCTCCTTGGAGATAATGACTCAAACTTTCTAAGCTCTGTATTTTTTTTCTTCTTTGTGGCTAATTGTTACTTAATTCAACAAAGACAGAAAGGGATGTAATTTCAAAGATTTCCTGCTTTTAATCAAGAATGCTGCTTTCCTGTGTTTTAAAAACCTCACAAACACCACCCTCCCCCCCCCCCCCCCCAAAAAAAAAAAAATCCACTCCAAGTTTTAAAAAGTGAACTTTATACCTTTTTAAATGCTCTTTCTCTGTAAGGTCTTTGTCAGTGTCATAAGCTGCTTTGTGTTTCCCAAACTTCATTTAAACCGAGGGTTGTTTTTGCTCACACGAATTGAGGAACAGTTTTGGTCGTCCAGTAAGCTGTAGACCCCCTGTGAAGAAAATAAAACATGATTTAAGGTAAAAAGATTTGTTACCATGCCAATCTTATTTTCCTTCCATCTGAGTGGAAGGATCACAGTTGCTTTAGAAGTGTGTGACTGCAAGAGACCAGCTGAGTTGGAAAGTAATTTCTTGTTCATCCCAATCCTCCTGCACTGCTGACTATTGACTAATAAAAGTTCAGTCTAAGAAGTTTTGGGAAAAGCCTGCATGGGAACAGATCATCAAAACAGGCAGTTTGCATTTCCAGCAGTCCCTGAGGTGTACATTTAATTTGGTGAAAGAATGAGCCTGGTTAGGTTTGGGGTTCTTCTCCCTCCTTTGAGAAGAGTGGGAGATCTTTCCATCTGCTGGAAAGGGAGTTTTCCACATACAAGAGGTAGAAATCTTGCTGCTCTCTGTGTTTCCTCCCTCCCACTGAGTTCCCTGCATGTGGGGAAGTCCTTTATTTGTGTCATCTCTTAAAAGAAGCTCTTCCTTTGAGCTGCTTGTGGCATTTGCATGTGTGCCTATCTTCAGAGCCTTGTGGGAATAGACTTTTAATGCCTCTTATTGTACCTACTTCTGTTAATTGTGTTTTCTTTGTAACTTTTGGTTTGTTGTGACAGTATGCCAGTGAACCTAGGTAGCAATTTATGCTGTATCCCTGCTAAGATTCAATTAGGCTGGACTCCTTTCTTGTTGGTTTGACTGACTTCTCTCTATTCCTGTGTCTCTTTGCATTTTATGTGAGGATCTCCTTCTGCAATTATGAACTGGAACTGGGGCTGCAGTGTGAGAACAAAGACCACTTTAGTATTTTCCTTGGGACTTTCATAAAATAAAATACATAAAACATCTCCATTAAAATGTCTGTATTGATGAAGGGAAGGGGGGAAAAAAAAGCCTTTTCCTCCAGCTGTGTCTTGATTAATGGATTTATTGTTTGTACAGATTTTGTCACGAAGCCATATGGCTTGAGGAAAACAAAGAGGAAGTGGCTGATGTTGGGAATCTGATTTAATAGGGGTCCCTAAGGACAGAATGTGGCTCTTATCCTTACTCCTTCCCACTCAGTTTGCAGAGCAGTCTGAGAAGAGCTCTAGGGTTTCAGTTGAGCCACAGATAATGTGGCTCTGTTGGAGTGGAAGTGTCGGTCCCTGCTGCTGGATCAGCATCACGGCCACTCCACTCTCAGGTTCTGGATCCACTCTTCTTCTCTCTATAAAAGTGTCCTGGGGAAGTTAACAAACAGTGGTAATGGAAATGTTTACTATTTGTATATTGGCAGTTGATCAGTTTGTGGTAGATGAAGACAACTTTTAGCATCTCAAAGCTGAGTTTTCTTAGTTTAGGGTGAGGTGATTATTTCTCTCTTCTCTATCTCTCCCTCCCCCAGGAAAATTCAAGCATCTGTCCCTCTGGATTAACTAATTCACCATCTGTATCCCAAAACCAGATTTATTTTCCTAATCTAACATGTGTAAGTGGGGATTGGTAAGTAACTGGGGCTCAAGCACTGATGATTTAACCTGATGTGTTGCGTTAGGTGAATGTTCTGCATTTGCTATGACTGTGTGACCCTACTTAGGACTATGTGATGAATAAACCTGAGTAGAGAACTTAAAGGAATGTTCTCTAATGGAACTGCAATCAAATACATTAAGGAGATTTAATAAGCATATCTTCCTTCTGTTAAATTACAGCTTCTCAGCTGAGAGACATAAACTCTAAAAATTATTCTGTTCGTTTCAGAGCTAGAGTAAAAGGCTCATGTGAACTGTTAGTAAATGTTAGTGGGTCTGCAGAGTGGAAAGCACAAAACATCACAGAAACATATTGTGGCAACCCAGGAATTTAATTAATACTGGTTTGTGAATGAAAGCTATGTATTCAGTCAGTCATGGTGAAAATGATATGTGCCTGAGACTTTTGGAGCTCCTGAGTGTCCTATTGTGGAGTTTTGGGCTATAATGAGAGATGCAATTACTTCTACAGGGCTTTGATGCATGGTTTAGTATTGTACAGACTTCCCTTCTTTCCAGATCTTTAAGAGGTTTTTGTTTTCTGAACTCCTATGATGTTCTTATGCTGGAGTTGATACTTATTACATCTTTCCATCAGATAGATATTAGGAGACAGCCATTCTGTCTGGACAAAATTCAGTGTCTGACAGCAGTGGTAGAAGAGATGCTGAAATACCAGTGGAAAATTTTTCTGATTTAGAGCTGTTTTTCCATGCTGCACTCTGTAAAGTTCCCATCTAGAGCTACACATAATAGATATGTTCCTTTAAAATATAACTCAGAAAATCTTTGGTTGTGAAGGCTTTAAAAATAACCACATCTCACATGTTCTCCTTGGCTGTGCCATAATATTAGGCAATGTCTGTCACAATGATGCTGTTAAACATTGTTGTAGTAAGCATCCCTTCCAAGCTGATTATTAGTCTTAATCAGCAGTTTGGGATTTGTTACCTTTTGCCCAGTTTGTTTGGCTGTTTGTGCATGCATTGCTCGTGATTCACTGCTGTGAGGGAGTCAGGATGTGCAGCTCTGGAGCACTTGGAGGGTTATACATCTGCAAGCGCTCCAGTCTGCGGTTCATTTTCCTTAAAAAGAAAATTGGGAAAGAAGATTATTTCACAATCTCCTATATTTACCAGTAGTAGATGCTCGTGACTACCTAATACAGTGCTTAGGGGTTGGGTTTGTTTTGTTTTTTGGTTTTTTTTTTTTTGGTTTTTTTTGATGTAAAGGTGATTATTATGAATTCCCATAAGCCAATACTATCACAAGGAAANGGAAAGCTGTTGAAATGTTGTTTACCATACTTAGTTATTTATAGCAGGAGCATGTCACACCAGGTATTAAGAAGCAGCAAATAAAGACCAGTATTCCAAGTTTCTTTTGAACTGACTTTTCAAAAATAAAATACTGCTTGTGTGTACCTATACCTGTACAACCATAGTACAACTATAGCTGTAGATCTATAGGTGCCAGGTGAGCATGGTGTTTTTCTAAAACATTAAAGGAAGGAGCGGGAATAGAACTTCATCTTTAAGAAGGTTGTTTCACTAATGTATGACAATATTTCTCTTTTTTTCCTTCTAGGAACTGCCCTTGTCAGCAGAGTGAACACTGATGCCTGGAGTAGCAGATTGTACATAAGCAGACATATCTGTCTTCATCTGCAGGTAAGAAGTTAGCACCAAAACACTCCAAGAAAGTTTCCCTGCTCCCTTCTGAAAGTACGTGCACACAAAGCAGTCCGAAAACTCTAAAACTTAAAGAATCACAAAATAGCCTGGGTTGGAAGGGACCTTAAAGATAAGCAGGGACACCTTCCACTAGACCAGGTTGCACAGAGCCCTGTCCAACCTGGCCCTGAACACTTCCAGGGATAGGGCAGCTTCCGAAGTTCATCACTCCCCTTTTTTTCTTGAGATGAGTAATCTGAGCAAGATCCCAGTTCCCCTGCTCTGTGCAATATTTTCTCTAACCAGTTGAATTCTGGGCAGACCTGCCCTGGCCCTGCTGAGATTCTCTCTCCTGTGGTGGTGTATCTCCATGGATATGCATCTTCCTGCTGTACAAGAGGGAGGCCCACAGCTAACCTGTCACTGGGAAGTGTAAAATGAGAGGAGGCTTTTGTCCTTGGCTCCTCTGCTTGTCCGACGCTCCTGGGCTGCAGATCTTCACTTGAGAAAGAATTTCTTTACTGAAAGGCCTGTCAAGCTTTGAAATGGGCTGCCCAGGGAGGAGGAGTCACCATCCTTGGAGGTGTTCAAGAAACATCTGGTGTTTCTTCTTTGGTTTGGGTGCCAAGGTGGTGTTTGGTCAAAGGTTGGACTCTGTGATATTGGAGATCTTTTCTAACCTCAATGATTCTGTGATTCCCTGTAAGGAGTTGTCCCCAGCTTGGCCACTCAGACATTGCCAAAAATCTAAAACAGTTGTCAGGAAAAGTAAACAGTAGCAGGTGGTGTTTTTCCTGACAACATGATGAATCCTTGATACAGGAAAAACATCAGAACTTAGACTAAAATACCTACATTCAGATTATGCATTGATTTCTTTTTTTCATATTGGTTTGATTTTTTGAGTCTCCTGTTTTATGATGTAGATGAGGCTGTTGAAGCAAGCGAGGAAAAACTGAGAACGCAGCTTCTTCTCTGGCTTGTCACCATTTACAGGCCTTGTTTAAAGCTGATTTGCCTTTTGTGCACACATCAGCTTCTCAGTGATAGGCTTTCAGAGCAGTCACACCACCTTTTTCATTTTGGTGTGTGTATTGCCATTTTAGTACTCCTTCTATTGCAAATGCAGTATTTATAGCAGTATTTTGTTGATAACTGAAGCAGCTGAGGAACCAATAGAGCTAAATAAATTAAAATGCCTTGTTCATTTGCCACAATGGCAGCTTGTCCCATGCTCTGTGTATCAGAGGTACAGATAAGGATAAAGGTACAACAGCTTTATCTTACTACAGGAGAAGCTGAAGCAAAGCAGCACTGGATGGGTACTTTCATTATCCTTAACACAGTGTAGAACTGTCAATGCACATAGAGAAAATGCACTCTGTATGGTGAAGAGGAGCTTTGCTGGAGGGTGGTACGTGTATGTGGATGCATCTGTCCATATGTACAGCACCCAAAAAGCTGTGTTGGCTAGAGTCTGGCTTCAGACTTGTCTTAAGTTGCCTCATATTTGAGAGGTGTTTTGGGTTATTCATTAAAGCACTTTCAGCCCTACATTCTAGGCACATTACGTGTCTCCTTAATGCACATCAGCGGATTGTTTCTAAAGCAAACATTTCCAGAGGGTTAATTGCTGCCTTCAGCCAACATCATCTTGCTAAAGGGGTGTGATGGTTTGTGGGGGGTGGTACCAGCCATGGGGACAGTCCTGCTGGCTGAACCAGCACACAGAATTTAGACAGACTCTGGTCTCTTATTTTTCCAGGTGATACTTAGCCAGAGCACACATACATATGTATGTTAACCTGGAACTCCGGGAAGCTTGGAATGTAGTGGTGTTGAGCCAGGTTTTCTTCTGCCAAGTTGAAATATTTAAGAATTTGTTGTTGACTCTATTTTGAATAAATTCCTTTCAGTGGAGTGAGTTTGTGGCCAGCTGCCAGGTGACTGCAGTGTCACTCCTTTATTTGTCACTTTGAAACAAGTCATGTGAGTTACTGTCTCTGAATGATTTTATTGTATGAGAGCAGAAGGTATTTGCCTGCTGGAAATTCATCAGGATGGTGCCTGCCCATCCTCACACGGGGAGAGTTACTTATTTTACCTTCACTTGTTTTGAATAAACCAGTTTGGTTTTTTGCCTTAAGCATCTCTGATGTAATTTGTTGTTGTTAATGACTTTATTTTGCTGTCTGTTTTGGGGCACAAGACAGGGTCAGCATGTAGTATGTGTTTTATTAAAACTTTTTTTTCTCCAGCTGAAATCATGGAGTAATAATAGACTTTTGTACTTTGGAGGAGAAAAATCAATCCACTTTTATTCAGTGTTAATCAATAAATAAAATAATTAAGAAAAGGAGCAGAACTTACTCACTCTGGCAGCACAAGTGGACACCAAATCAGAGGAGTTAACTTTGGGAAATATTTTTCTTTCAATACTTAAACTTTAAATATGAAAAGAGGACAAAAATAGATACAACTTTCTTTGAAGTTCAGAATAGGTCTAATGGTGCTTTAAATTGAATTAACTCACACAAAGTCTTAAATACAGTTGACAAAAATGTTGTTTTAAGACCCACTTCAGAAGCTTTTACTTGCAGAATGCTGCTTCATGTTTTTCTGCATAGTGATACTGCATTTTCTGGGATGTTTGATAAGCCTCAAATCCAGACTTTGTTGGTTTGTGAGCACTGACACTTAATTTGTATCTTCCAGCTGTTTTGTGGCCTGTGTTTGTCATGATTTAGATGTCTTTGACTTACGTGAACTGGGCAAATACTTCTGCTGGGTGGGCTAAAAAACCTGTGTGCTCCCTTCCAGAACCATGGAAGCAGAGTGCAATTCCTTTTTCATCCGAGTGCCCCGGGTCATGAATCGGAAAATACTCCGTTCATTGAGCTCATGATTCTCTGTCCTTCACCTTTGATTGGTATCCACTGACAGGCATTAATAGGTGGGAGAAGTTCCTGGGTGCACTCTGAGAAGATCTCTGACTCAGGGAGGGTTTTGCTCTGATGTGCTGGTGAGTTCTGGTTGAGGTGAGGAATCATCTCAAGGGAAAAGTGCTGCCTCTCAGGTTCTCATTGCTTCTCCTGCCTGTCTCAGCTTTGCTGGATGCACAGCTTTCTCCTGCTGCCTGGGCACTGAGTCACTACAGGAAAAAACAAGTTTTCTTTGACAGTGGTATTGCTGGGATCCTTGATTTTTGCTGCATTCTTTGCATTACAAGAGATACTTTTCATCTCTCATCTCTCTTCCCTGCTCCAAAGCTGCACACTGCACAAAGTGCCTCTTGTTTCCTGGCTGTCTGTGTTGCACTTGTTCAGACTGGTGGGGTGGCAGACCTGAAACTGAAGACACCATGGGCATCCATTTCTTACCTCTTCCTCACTTGGTCACATTTTTATTACATGCAGCTTCTTGCTTTCTCATTTAAGACTTCTTTTCCTTTACAGTCCTGTGTAAATCTGTCCTTACATAAAACTTGGATCTTATATCCACATCTGAATGGTTTCTTTGCATTTGAAACAGCAGTATTTCAAGTACTTGAAATGCATTTCAAGTTGAATACTTTGAAAGTGTTTCTGAAGAAATACAGTGGTCTGATAGTTGGAAAAAAAATTTCTTCCCGTGGTTTTTCAGAACTGGGATTCATCTTGTGCTTGCCAGCTGAGGGCAAACTGAAAATGGAATGTAAGTGGAGACAGGATGTCTGGAAAGGACAGAAGTATTGATAATAAATGGTGGGAGGGTGGTGTGTGGAAATGCCACTTAGATGGAGACAATAGTTCCTAGCTTCTCTGCTTCAAAAATATTTGCTTCTTGAGATGTGGGTTGCTGCATCCAAGCCCTGGGTGCAGCAGGCAAACCATTTCCTCCTTTTTTTTCATTAATTTATCAAGCTTTGGCAAGGTTTTCATCCTCTCACTTGCTGTAGAGCAGCAGGAAAAAGAGAATTATGCAATTCCTGTGGACTCTAAAATGACTTAGTTTGAGTTTTATTAATTCATCAATCGCTAGGGAATTCTGCAATATTCTAATCTTTGTAGTAGCAAAATGGGGAAGACCTCACCTCATGGGTGTTTAATGGTTCACTGTCATTAAACACTTGAGAGGAAAAATGTGCTTATTACCCAACTGAAAAGTTTTTCCACTTTATTTACTGCAGTGTAAATGTCAAACTGTAGTTTTTCCCAGTCTGCAACTGCAAAGATAGTATTGTTTTTTGCACTAATTACAATGCACATTAGTCATTTCTCTCTCTGGCAGGAAAGAAACTCAGCTTTTTGAAGGCATGTCATTCTGATACTGTCTCTTCTCTTTGTTCCGTGTAGGTTTGGCAGTTCTGCAGACTGCTTCAGGATAGTTGCCCAATGTTTAAAAATTAGAATTTCTGGGCTTTAACGAAATAAAGGTTTACATTTTGAATTGTAGTTGTTAAGGAAACATGCTTTAGCATTTGATATCTTGGAGTGAGGAAGAAAAAATAGTGGCTAAATGAAGTCAAATCCATCTCATTTGTCAGATTGCAAAACTGCAAGTTTTATTAACTGCAAGTTAATATTCAGGTCATTCATAAATAAATAGGAAGAGAAATGTGAATGCCTGACTTACCTCACTTGGTAAGCCTAACTTTGTACTTTTATGAATAAGAATTTTATACAGAATAATATAAGATTTCTTTCATATAACCTTTCCTAGGTCTGAGGAAACTCATGTAGTTGGATTTTAATTTAAATGTTATGTTTTGGATGTTTTTATTATTTAAAGCGTATCATCAATGCTTTAAATTTTGCACAGTTTTAGGTGTTTATTTGCTTACTATCTTATGATTAGCACAAACTTTCTGTGGGCACTTCCCCTTGAGTTCTTTCCAGGATTTAGGTTGCTTTCTTGGTAACTGTGCTTAATAAGCCATTCTGGCCTCCTGATGTTACCTGGTATTGTACACTTCCATAGCTGCATATCAATAAAGATTAGAAATCCCAGCAACCACTTTTCATTTAAAATAAAACTGGCCAGACTTTTTTTGTTGAGCTCCCTCACACAGTTGTAAATCCTTAACCCTGTCTATTAACTTAGTCACTGCTGCCAGTGACTCTCCAGACTGCACAGCCTCTCCTCTGTTTTTGTGGAGAAACAGAATCCACAGATACTGGGGTGCTTTTAAGTAAGAAGGACCAGGGGAAACTAAAAATGTCCTAATAGGATTTCTTGGTTTTGGTTTGGTTTTTTTTCTGCTTCCAAAGAGAAATGCAAGCTGGCCTTTGTCCTTCATAAGCAGTGGGATGATAACCCAGAGAATTCATCACAGCAATTCACGCAGCAGTGACGAGATGCTGTTTTGTTTAACTTGGGCTCTTCGTGACTTATGTCAGGAAGGCTTTAGGAAGAATTTCTTCATGGAAAGGGTGGTTATGCATTGGAAGGGGCTGCCCAGGGAGGTGGTGGAGTCACCATCTCCGGAGGTCTTTAAGAAAAAACTCGATGTGGCACCTAGTTGACAAGGTGGTGATGGGTCAAACATTGGACTCAATGATCTTGTATATATTTTCCAATGTTAATAACAGTACCAGTGTGTGGCATCCCAGGCATCTTGTAAGTTCAGAAAAAATGGTGAAGATCCCCTGTGATAGGAGGAATGATGATACATTTCCTTCTGGAGGGACGAGCATACTTCTAGAAGGTCTTGATGGTGTTGTCCATCATCCGGAGTCTTTGCAGGAGCTCTTTAAAGCAGAACTGTGCTTGTCTTGGCCTCTCTGAAAGGCAGCAGAACTCCCAAAGAGAAGGTGCACCCTGCCCAGGGTTTGGAGGTGAATAGAGTGAGCTCAATCAGCCCGAAAAGCAGTAGGGTCTCACCTGCTGATCCACTGTTTTGGTAGGTGCTCTGCAGAAGTGGGTTAAGGGGCAGTGTGGAGAAGGATAAAGAGATTTACCCAGTAAATTGGTGGAGTTGCACTTCCATGTGCATGTCTCAGGTGACTCTGGCAAGGGAGCCATAAAGAGTTCACTGGGTCAACTGAGCAAGAAGTGAATAAGAAGGGCAGAGATCAGTGTGGAAGGACTTCCTGAGTGAAAATAAGTGGATTGAGTGAAGAAAGGGGAAGGCTGCTTTGCCCTGCCTGCATTTGGCAAGTCTGCTGACTCCAGAAGTCTGTCCTGACATGCAGGACAAATGGACACAATGGGCTTGCTGAGGGTGCAGTGAGGAGGAGGATGTAGCTATTAGGAGCTGAGGTGAAAGCCTGTGACTACATGGCCAGCAGTGAAAGGCTTCATCTCAGAAAGTGCAAAATGTAGATGCTGTCTGGAAATATGGAGGGAAATCAATACATGGCAAGTAGCACCGGTTTAAAAAATTGTTGTAACGGAGAAAGAAGGCAGGAGCAGGAAAAAGAAAACTTTTTTTCCCCCCTTGCCATATTGAATTTGACCTAACATCTATTTTCTATTGGCATTGCTGGCTGACTTCTGTTAATTGCTGTCAGTTTTTTGGCAGAGAATCATGTTTTTCCTGAAGTGCTCTTTGCTGGGTCTTACTATGAATGCGATAAGTGACCTTTATTAGACTTCCAGGGGGAAATTATGATCATATTATATGATCATAATTTAGTATTTATTATGATCATATCTGCCTTTCTCGCTCCTCCCAGTGAGTTTTGGAGTTTAGGTGAGTTTCAGCAAAACTTACAGAGAATTAGTGGTTTAGAAAGTACAAAGTTTGTAACAGTTTCCCTGAAATAATCAGCTGAATAGAGAACCTCACCTCCTGAAGTGGAGTTTGGTTCTGTGTCCATTCTGTGCAGTTTGGCCAGCTGGCCAAAGTGGTGTAAGCTTCTCTTGGAGCTGCCTGTGGCAATGCCACAGAACTATGGGAATTCAGACTGAAAACTATGGGAATTTCAAACTTAAAGAGGGGGAAATTAGGTGAGACACAAAGAAGAAATTGTTTGTGGTGAGGCCCTGGCACACGTTGCCCAGAGCAGCTGTGGCTGCCCCATCCCTGGAAGTGTCCAAAGCCAGGTTGTACAGGGCTTGGAGCAACCTGGGATACTGGAAGATGTCTTGCCCATGGCAGGAGGATGGGAATGAGATGGACTTTTTCCACCCCAGTGTGTTCCCTGATTCCATGAATTAAGTAATACACTTTGAGTATTTCAGCCCATAAGCTATTGCTATGTGTTATGATTACCTCCGATTTTGCTCTAATAAAATGAGCTAAGCTCACAATTGTCAAGAGAGGGGAAATATTTAAGTGATCCAGCTGAGTCTTATAAATAGAGAATAGAAGAAGCAAAGTAGTTCTTTTGTGCCTGGGGAAATATGGAAGTAAGCACAGCCAAGTGTAAATTTTAGAAAGTCATGGGTTCCCCTCACTCATTTATCTTGCTTAACTGTTTAAAGACTCCTCATAGTAATAAGTTCTGTTCTGTCTTGCAGACTTTTCTAGGTTGCCAGGAGAGCAACTTGAAATTTCTTAGGTAATGTTTAATGAATAATGTAGCTGCTCACTGAATAAAGCTTTGAGATTATAATTTCTTGGAACAGTTATGTTGCTTCAGTTGAAAGTGCCTCACCTTGTTCTGTTTCAGAAATTGCATTTCATTACAGCGAGATTTCAGTAGTTGTCATACCACAGCTTTAAACCATGTGCTTAACTTACTTTTTAAAACTTCTATTAATTCAAATTTAAGTAGATTTCAGTTGCAGGATTGTATTTTATTTCCTGCAGCCTTCAGTGCAAACTTGGAAGGGGAGGAATGGGCTCATTTGTATGCAAGATTCACCACAATATAGAGGAAGAAGGTGTTTTGTTTTGCTCCATATCTTGAAGTGTGGGAAGTGTAACAAGTTTCTTGTATGTTTGTTTTTTTCTGGAATTTGCCCTCAGCTCACATTTGCGGTGCAGGGAACACCTCTCTGACAGCTGAGACTCAGGGTGGCTGTAGTCAAATGACAAAGCAAATGCTGCACGTGGGCTTGAGTGAAGTGTAGAGAACAGATTCAGCCTTACAAAACCAAGAGTTAACGCAGGTCTTGCCAAAAGGGAGCAGATGAGCTCATTGCCTCATTAGTGTAAATATTGGCAATTACACACCAATGTCTCCAGTCCCTCAGCTGGGTGTGAGTGTTTGTGGACAAGCCACGAGGGGACAGGGGAAAAGTGGAATGGGTGGAGCTGTGTCTTGCTTGGAACCAGTTTGGAGAATGACCTATTTTGTCTCCTTTGAAGCCAGGGCATCTCCAGGTCTAAGGCAACTTTGAAGTAAGGTGTATGTGTGTATTGTAGCTTTTGTATAAATATTTCCCCTGCAGTGAACCAGCTTGCTTCTTTCTCTGCTCTTTTTCTTTCACTCCCACACGCTATTTAGACCATATTAGAGAGGTACAGATGTGACTTCCACCTAATGCTGCTGTTTATTAATAAAGTGGTGTGCAATAAAGCTGTTTTCTCAAATGCACTATATATTTGCTACTAATGAGGAACAAATACTCACACAGCTTTGGAAGACATTATAGTGCAGTAAATGTCTGCCTGTTAACTGAGATGATGAATCAGGAGATGTTTATTTAATGCACATGTCTTTTTTTTTGAGCTGTTTGTCACAGCATTTATATGCAGTGCCGGCTCCTTGGCTTATGTATCTGAAAAAGGATATTCCTCTGCCACAGAACAAATCCATCCCAGCTGCTGTCTGAACCTCTGCTGTGCTGCCACCAGCTATCCTGCTGGAGTCCAGACGAGTGACACCAAGGGGATCAGAGGGATGGAGCAGCTCTGCTGGGAGCAAAGGCTGAGGGAATTGGGATTGTTCAGCCTGGAGAAGAGAAGGCTTTGGGGTGACCTCATTGTGGCCTTGCAGTGCCTGAAGGAAGTCTACAGAAAGATCCCCTTGACAAGGGCCTGGAGTGACAGGATAAGGGGGGATAGCTTCACATTGACAGACAGCAGGTTTAGATTGAATATGAGGAAGAAATTGTTCCCTGTGAGCCATGGTTGCCCAGAGAAGCTGTGGCTGCCCCATGCCTGGAAGTGTCCAAGGCAAGATTGGATGGGGCTCAGAGCACCTGGGGTAGTGGAAGATATCCCTGCCCATGGCAGAGGTTGGAACTGGATGGGCTTTGAGGTCCCTTCGAACTCAGACCATTGTGTAATTCTATGATCCAGCCCTTCCTAGAACAGGGGTCGCCAGTGAGGCTTTCTAGGATGAATCCACTCAATCCTGCCTCTCTAGGATTGTGATGTTTCATACTGACAATTTGTTTGTTAGTAGCTAAACTAGAGAATGAGGACAAGGAGTGCTGTGTGTAAAATAAAGGGGATACTTCAGTCCTAATCCTGAAACAGATTCGGGGCTGGGATTTAGTGAGTAAGCCTGCTTGAATTGAAGTCACACTTGTATCGTAGTAAATCCTGTCTCAAGAGCTGAAAGAAGTGCTGCATCAGATATTGTTTTGGTTTGCCGGTACACATCCTAAATATAATGCTCTTAAGTTTTAAATGTTTAAATTTCTGCTTTAGAAACTCTGACTGGAATCTAATAGAAGCAAGGATCCTTGGAACTTTGACTTGAGTGCTGTCACCATTTCCAAAACACCCTTGGGTTTTTGTGCCACAGTCCACGTGAAGTTCAGATGCTTTTTATATCTATCTTAGGGAAAGGAGAGTATTAATTTCAGAGTTGTTGTTCCTGTTGAATTAATCCAAGTGCAAGAGTGTGAAACTTACTGTTAAAATTGCAAGGGTATGCTCTCAGCAGTGACCAAATACAAAGGAACTTCAGTAAGCCATCTGTTTCCTTGGCTAGCCTGCTGGCTTGTTTCCTTTCCAGTATTTTGTGGGGATTTGAAAATGTTTTGCAGCACAGTTGGGTCAAGCCTGGTAGCTCCAAAGATACAAAGTGTTACAGACTGTGATGGGAGCACTATTACTCCAGCCATCAATCTGTGTTTGTGACAGCTGGTTGGAACTCACTTTTCTGTGAAGGCCATAAGAATTTTGGACACAGCTAATAATTGTGAAGGTTTGTAGCTAGGCCATCACTTGTTGGATGAATGTTTTGTGCTGTGCCGTAGTTAAATCTTTACTGAGTCGTGTCTCTGGTTTCTTCAGATTGTCACATGTGATTTAGATTAAAACACGGTGCAGGAACATGTCCTAAAGGCTTAACACACCTGAAGTCAGAGATCAGTCTTAGAATTAAAATACTGAAAACAAAAATAAAATTCTCAAGGTGGAAGAATTATTTCAGGTAATAACTGAATAGTTGCCATTAACAAAGTGTATCTTTGCAAGAGCTGACAAGAAGTGTGGATGAATGCTTTACCTCCTCCTCTCACTTCTCCACCCCCAAAAGAAAACAATTCCTTCTAGCTAATTCTCACCATTACAAAGAGAAGAGACAATTTGTTTTTTCTGTGCTGTAAAGATTGCAGCTCAAGGAGAGATTGTAGCTCAGGGAGAGGTCAGAAATGTTCTGTAATTAGGCAAAATACCAGTTGTAGCATTCCGTGCTCCAGAACAATGTTTCTTTCCCTCATTTTTTCCCACCAAATTGTTAGCTGTATTGCAGCAGGAGAAATTGCAGTGCAAGCAGCAGTTCATGTTCTAGGCAGCTGAGGGTTCCTGGATGGAAGTCAACTGGTAATTTGTCTGGGAAACTGCGACTTGGGGAATTTTGGGTTATCCAGAGGCACGATTTCACGCAGCCTTTGCTGCCAGAAACACACAACCAACCTGCCTGCACGTCAGTGCTTGTACAAACTCTTGTGTTGGTGCTGTGCTGTCCTCTCACAGGTGAGGGTGTGTGTGTGTTGTGTGTGTTTAGGTATCACTTGTGGCATCAGGATTTTGGCCTGTTTGATACAGATGTCAGACCATCTTTTGGCCAGTCTCATGGAGGAAAGTTCCTTGGTCCTAAACTCACTCTCAAGCTTGTTCTCGACACTGTCATTGTCATGGTTATGGGACCTCTGGTTTATTTGTTTCAAGCAGTGCTTATTATCTCAGAGCATTCTTCTGGAATAGCAAAAGAATGACCTCCACGAGGGTTAGTCCCACCAAAAAAACTGTGTAAATGCTCTTCTTTTCAAAGAAGGTCATGGGCTGATTTCAAACCCACAACCTGTGGGAGTTCCTTTTAGTAAAAGTTTTGCCTGCAGAAGACTTTCACTTGATATTTTTTACTTGAACCTGACATGAAATATTTTTTCCCATTTACTGATGGGAGGCTGCATATCTTGTAGGATATTTCTTCTTCATCAGTCTAAAGGAGGAGGCTTTTTGGTAAATACTAGGGAGCTTATTTCCAGTAGCCAATTCTGTATTTGCAGTTAACTTCATCTGGAAAATGTTACTTTGCTCCATACCAGGATTCTTCTGGTGGGGAAGACCTTCCAGATGCATCCCTGTTCATGCTCTTCTGGATGGTTTATAAACTTTCTGGGTTGCTGGACTGGCTTCTTTGTGCTCGTTTGTTTAGTATTTTCCAATCAAGCCTTACTAGCACTGAGTAATTATTCTTATTAAAAGCTTACAGCATGGGTGGAACAAGCTGCCTGTTTGTCCAGGGCCCTACCTGGTGTCATAATAGGGAAAAACAAGGAGCACAACTTGGCCATAGTGCACAGGGAATGGAAAATAAAGGGTAAATGCCAAACTCCAAACGATGTTTGGTTATTGCTAGTTACAAATGAAAGCACCCTGACTTTCAAGTGTACTAAACAACATGCTGGTGACTTGCTGGGGCTACAGAAAGCCACTGAACTGGTTGGTCAAAATTCTGCTGCTGCAGGATTTTAGCCCTGATTTGAGGTGCACGATGCTTTCAGGCAGCGTGAACCTTGTAAAAAATAGAGATGAGGTGAAATGGGCATCTTGATTTTAGCTCTTGGATTTCCTTGTGACTTAGCAGTTATGGCACGATGTCTTGCAAACATCTGCTTGGAATATTGTTTCTTCTTAAATGCTAGAAAAGTCCTTTGCACTTAGTCTGATCTGCTTGCCTTTTGTGAAGCTTCAGCCTTTTCTATATTTTGTAAACAAGTTGTGGAGAGGTAGCTAAATAGTAGAACATATATATGCTATATATATGTTTGTGTGTATATATATGCTGGATTTTCTTTACACTTAAAAAACTGAACAAATACCTGAAAGAGTAAGATACCATCAGCCAATTAGGATAAAAGGGGAATTTAGGGAAAATGCTTAATGCATGGTAAACAAGGTAATTGAGGAGGCTTCAGGCAAGGTAATGGAGAAGTGGGGGAAGGAAGTAGCTGTGGAATGCCAGATTTCCAGTGCTTGGTTCCAAGCACAGCTATGTGTGGCTGTGGAGCTGATGGCTGACAAACTGGGGAAAAGCTGTGATCACAGGCCTGCTTTGGCTTGTGTGCCTCTCAGTAAATTAGTTTTGCATTCCTATTCTCAGTCATTGTTGAAATTAATATGCATAAGGTGAACTGGTTTTGAACTTACGGGATTAAGAAACATGAAGTGAGATTTTTTTTCCCCCCCTCTAGCCCTTCCATTGGCTTCAGAAAGAAATTTGCCCAATATTAGAGGTAAGGCTTATTTTGCCTCCTCTAACATAAAAGCACAATGTGGATTCTGGCACAGATTTCAGGATTGAAAAATATATTTGGAGCTGTCAGGTGACCGTCAGTGGGGAGGCAAATCAGCTTTTAGTGGTATGAAAGTTAACTAACAGCAAATACAGAACAGAATACCTATGAAGGAAAACCAAAGACTCATAAATAATAAAATAGTGCTACAGAGTTATATTTGGGAAGCAGAGATAAGCATGTGGCCAGAAAATCTCCTCATTTTCAGACCTCTCTGTGAACTTACCAGTCCTAGATCTATTTTTTTTACCTTACTACAGATGAGCTTAGGAAGTCTAATCAGACACAGTGATTTCAGCACAGATCTTAGATTTCTGATGTGAGTGTATGTTCCCAGTGGCAGGTCCCCAAAGGGGAATCCTGTGAGCTCTTGTGGGGCACATGGAATCCCAGAATCCATGGAGGAAAAGACCTCTGAGATCAATCCAACTTGTGATTGATTCCCACTTTGTCAACTAAACCAGAGCACTGAGTGCCACATCCAGTTGTTCCATGAACACCTCCAGGGATGGGGACTCCACCTGGGCAGCCCTTTTATTAACACACTCCTTTAATTCAGCCCTGCCTGCTGGTCTGAGGGATGCACGTACCACAAATTCTTAATCTTATTTGGTCTATTAAAACTATTTGTCCTGTAAGAAATGAATAGGAATGTTTCCCCTGAGCTTGAACTGATTCAAAGGCACTTTGTTCAGATTATTTGCAGCTTTGGTGAATGCTTTCTTCTAACTTGGAAGTGTCAGCAAATACTTCCTTATTATATGATGCTTCTCTTTAGTCTTTGCTTTTTTTGAAGATGGACTGTAGGAAAACAAATGACCAAACCTGATCTGCACTGAGCACAAGACTGTACATTGTGTGCTGACTGGGGGAAAAATGCATTTGCTGCCTTGCTAAATTGAGATAATACTTTGGATGTTGACAGACAGAAAAACAATTAGAGCTGTCGGATGCTTTGCTGACGTGTGCGTTGTCACATGGAGAGATGGCTTGGTCGGTGCCAGGAAATCTGAACTGTTCAACCCTCAGCAAGTTATTAAGTTAATTAATAAAGTTCCTTACAGCTGGGCTTGGAATGTGAGGTCTGTTTATTTGTTAAGACAACTGGTCCAAGAATAAATAGCAGAGGTCACTGATGAGGCCTATGAGGTGTTTTCTCAGTCACTGCTATGTTACAGGCTGGTAAAAGATTTTCTTCTGCTTAGCTTATTGGTACATTAAAATGGGCTTAACCTGAGTGAAGTATTTCTTTGTTTGGACATGGTTAATGCTTGTGCAGGTAGATGTTTTCTTTGAATTACCTAGCTTTATGTGGGAGAATGTTTATCAAAACCTCTTTGGGTTTTCAGGTTCTTGTTCATGTCTCAAAAGACTATTTCTGTCTACATCGATGTTCTTAAAAGTGATCACTTTTCTATTGAGTGTGCAAGTCTGTTTGAGATATGGTTTTACTTACAAATTTTACATACACTTCTGAAAAGGGCAGGAGATTTTAGGGGTGTTTGCTAGCCTGACTGTACTGCTTGGTGCTTTTCTGCTAAAGCTCATCCTGTTGGTGTGGTGGGGCTCTAACAGGCTCCGAGGTTGTTGCTGCCCCAGCCTGTCAGGTGAGGGTCTTCCAGGTGTCCTCTGCATCATGTGTCAGTGTTTGTCATCTGCTGGGTGAACTCTTTGTTGTAGATGGGAAGTCACTTTTCTGCTCAAGCTTGGGGGCTGCAGTGGTGCATCTTTTAGATGCAGGAAGAGGTGTTCACATCCCCAGGAGGAAGCAGCTCTGGTTACACTGTACATGTGAACAGCACTAGGTATTTGTGTAGTGTTCTCTGCACCATTTCTGCCTCCATGCAGTACAGTTCTGTTCAGTCCATCAGCATCATCAGATTCCATGTTTCTTGTGTAACCCCACCCTGCCTGTCTTCACTAATATCCCCTAATTTTCAGATTTCTTTTACTCTGTCCCTGTGTTGTCCATTTTCCTGGTACTTAATTCTTAAAAAATATTGCCTTTAGTTTTCTCACTTTATCCATATGGGATTACTTGAGTACATGAGCTTCTTTTATCATGTTATCACCGTTTATTTTCCCTCTATCTGCTTAAGCAGCTCAGCTGTCTCATTAGATTTTCTTTATTTCATTTTGGTTTTTTGTTGGTTGATTTGTAGGTGGTTTTTGGGTGTTTGTTTTCTTGTTAGTTTCTGGGGTTTTTAAAGACTTAATCATCATTATTGGTGATTTGGTTTTTGTTTCATTTTTGAGGGACCATTCTATCATTTGAAGACAACAATTTTTAGTGGGCTTACTACAAGTTTTTTTTTGCATAGTATCATTGCAGAGCCTATGGAAAAAACTTATGCATTAGACAACATGTGGCTCCTCACAGTGCTGGCAGGGGTTAAACCACCCCTACAACACTTTCCCTGATGCATCATCTTGTTCTAGAGGGAGAGAGAGGCAATCTGTCTGCTTGCTTTGCTCTCTGGGTTCTGGTACAAAATGCATGGGGTTTTTGGGAATAGGAACCTTCAGCTGCTTCTGCAGGGAGACAAAAGTTGGACTCTCATGGGTGGTTGTAATTAAAAATGTTTCCCCCTTGTTTTTCTGCAGCTCCACCTGCTAGAAATTATTGAACAAACACTGAAAGCATCCTTACTAGTCCCTGGAAACATTCAGGCAGCATATAAAGGACATGGGGCACCTGTTACTGGAAACTGTTATGAGTTTATTCTGGAGTTGTTTATTTAGTGCTATTTCTCTGGGTGCTCTTTTTGTAACAACTCATAAAATTTTAGGAAATAAACTGTAATGAAACTTTGGGTAAGTCTGCAGAAGAGGTAGACATTGTTAAAGCATGGGATCCTAGAATGGAATCATAGAATTATTGAGGTTGGACAAGAACATCAAGTCCAACCTGTGCCTGATCCCCACCTTGTCACCGAGCCCAGAGCACTGAGTGCCACATCCAGTCCTTTCTTGGACACCTCCAAGGGTAGGGACTACGAACCTCCCTGGGCAGCCCCTTCCAGTGCTTGACAAACCTTTCATGATTAAATTCCTCTGGATATCCAACCAGAGCCTCCCCTGGCACAACTTGAGGCTGGGAGCAGAGCCCAACCTGCCTCCCTGGGAGCAGAGCCCAACCTGCCTCTGGCTCTCCCCTCCTGTCAGGGTATTGTGGAGAGCCAGAAGACTCCCCCTGAGCCCCCTTTTCTCCAGGTTGAGCCCCTTTCCCAGCTCCCTCAGCTGCTCCTCATCAAACTTGTGCTCCAGCCCCTTCCCCAGCTCTGTTCCCTTCCCTGGATGTGTTCCAGCCCCTCCATGTCCTTCCTGAAGTGAGAAGCCCAGAACTGGACACAGATTTGAGGTGTGGCCTCCCCAGTGTCCACAACAGGGGCACAGTCACTGCCCTGGCTCTGCTGGCCACACCATTGCTGACCCAGCCCAGATGCCACTGACCTTCTTGCCCACCTGGACACAGCTGGCTCATATTCAGCTGCTGTTGACCAGCACCCCCTTTTCTGCTGGGCACTTTCCAGCCACTCTGCCCCCAGAATGCATGAATGTGTGGTTCCTGTTGTTGTTTTGAAAGAAAGAAGTTGTGTTGGCTCTCCTACCTGATAGATGTAAAGGTGAAGTTGTCAACTTTTCAAACTGGTGATTCTTTGCACTAAACACCAGGATTTTTCTCTGTTCCAGCTGCTGCGGGAAGTCAGCTGCATTGTCTTTGGTGCAGCTGCAAGAATGACTTGACTGATTTGCATTCATGGCTCTTGGATGATCTGGTGAACCATGGAGCTCAAAGTATGGGTGGATGGAGTGCAGAGAATCGTGTGTGGGGTCACCGAAGTCACAACATGCCAGGAAGTTGTAATAGCCCTTGCTCAGGCTATTGGTGAGTACTGCCAGATGGGAAGTGAGGTGAAGCTTTTTTGTGAAGCTAAATCCAGGGGAGGTAGGGGAGCACTGGGTACCAGCAGAGCAGAAAATGCAGTGTACAGTGGGATAATGTTGCAGTGTAAACTTATCGCCTTGGATTTTTCACTTGCCAGAGAGAGACTGAAAAGACAGAAAAGAAACATCTTGAAATCTATAACCTTTCCTTCAGTAAAAATTTATTCTCTAAGTAATAATAATTATGCTGCCATTGGTTGTTGTAAATAAAGCCTGGACACCTGAAAGGTGCTAAACCGTCAATATTCTGAGTTCCAAAGAAAATATAAAAGCAATGCAATATAGTTGGTTGGCTAATGATGTTCATTGAAATTATAGCCACTGTAAGTATCTTTAGCTATATTGGGAATAGTCTAGATCAATGAAATAGATCCTTCAGGGTCTCCTCTGACTCCTGCATGCCACATAACTCACTGCTCATGAAAGGGTAACTTGGAAGTCTCTACACTGATTACCACTTTGCTGAGCAGTTTAGAAGAGAAAAATAAAATCTTCCAGGCTCCACCACAGGAAAGTCTTGTCAAATATTTCTCAGTGATTAAGGGTATCCTGAATAAGCCTCAGCCTCATCCTGTCAGTATTTCCTATGCTGATAATTATTCTTCACTAAAATGTTATAATTGGCTTTACATACTATTTAAATTTAGATATTAAAACCTATGTTTTACCTAAAAATAATAGTTTAAAGGTGAGCTTCTGCATTTTACAGCATGCCAGCAGTTTTGCAAGATTGTATTAGCAGTCTGACTCAATTTGAAAATAATGATTTTCTAATAGAAAGTTAGACCTGTGAATGTCAGCAAGGTATTCTCCCTGTAAGCACAAAGTCAATTTATCTGAAATTGATGTTTATTTATTTAAATGTTAAACTTCTAAACATAATTTCCATCTGCTTACATCTGATGGAGTGGAAGACTGGCATTTATTTATTTTATACTTTAGGAGGATTGAACAAAATGCTAGCATGTGCTTATCTAAATGCACCAAATACCTTCTAAAGCTTCATTTAAAAAATGTAGAAAGTCAGTCTGTCTCTCAAATCTTGTAGTTGGTGTTAAACAGTTAAATGTTTCTTTACTGGTTTAGTGCAGCTTTTTGTTTAATGGTAGTTGGTTCATCAATTGGTTCTATATATCATTTTTGCCTGCAGGATTTTTGAGAAACAATTTGCTAGCATGATCATTTTCTGTTCATGATTAAATGATACATGTTTAGAAATAATGCAGTGGTTGTGATACTTTTGCTCTTCACTTGTTTTCAATATTCCTTTCATTCTGTTTCCCTTGCCTTCTCCCACTGAAATGTCAGACTCCTTGTTCTAGACAGTAATTTAATGTTCTCCTGTGTAATTTCTCTTTGGGTTTTCTTCTGTATCCTCAGTTATTAGCCTGAACTCTGTAAAGACTCCCTCAGCCTTGGAAACACACACAGGTTTTGTCAGCTCTGCAGACTTCCTTTTCTGTAACACGTCACCAGTTTGTCTGGGACAGGCGACTCTGCTTCCATGCTGAGATAAATTTCAGCTGCAACCAGAGCCAAATGAAGATAATCCTTTGGAAATTCCTTCCCAAGGCAAATACCCTCTGTAGAAAACCCCCAGAACCATTCCCCTCTTGCTGGGACAGCTAGGACAGTGTCAAGCACCATATAAATGACACCTGTGTGTCTTTGGCAGGGAGGGCTTTCCCAGCCCTCCTGTCAGGCCATTCATCAGAACTGAACCATCTGGCTGCCCCTGTGATTTGGCTGAAGGTCCCAGCTTACCAGGAGTAATTGTCACTTGAATTTGAATGGGAATCTATGAAAATGGATCCCTCTAACTCTCACCTGACATTTGGTGGTGGAAAGTAGCCAGTCTTAGTTGGCTTCCTCCTCGCTTGGCTCTGATGGGATTTTCCACTTTGCAGTCTGGCTCCTTCAGCAGTCACATAACTTGGCTGCACTCAGGATTATTTTGTCTGTCTGTGAAGTTTGTGAGATACTCCTTTTGTTTTGTTGTGCCTTCCTTGACTTACAGCATACAGCACACACAACACAGTCTTCTTCACTGAGCCTGAAATGTGAATTGCAAGAAATATATTATTTTCTTAAAGTGCAGTGTCTGGAATGTCTGGAAACTGGCTTATTTTACAGCCATATCCACTGAGGAAAGCATAAGCCAAAGATATCTGGATTAAGACATCCATAGTTAAGAAGCTTCTCATGGACAAATGAAGCTGCCTCTATTCTAGACATGTGAAAAATAAAGCTTTGTCCAGTATTTCAAAAAGAGGAAAATCAAAATTAGTATAGAGCTGTGATTAGAAGGCATCTTTGGCCAGTATCCAACTCTGGTGCCCAGAGCAGGGCAGACAGAGCAGGCTGCTCAGGACCAGGGGCACTTGGGCTCTGAATGTGCACAAGTGTGGAGACCTGACTGTAGCAGTGTTCACTCACCCTGGCAGTCAGAGTGTGTTGTCCTTAAATGGAATTTCTTGTATTTTTGAAAGTGCCTTTTGCTGTCACTTGATCAAATGCAGGGTCCTGTCTCCTGATCTCCTGCTGTGATAAAAGCAACAAAAAGATTTCCATCTATGCACTTTCCAACTCTTCCCCCATGTCATGAAAATTCAGTAACAACTTCAGGACACAAAAGTTTATTGGGGTTTTTTTTTTGTTTTCTTTTTTTTATGTTCTAGTGCTATTTTAGCATAAAAAAATCAAGTTCTGCTGGGCTATGAGTCTTTGTAAGAGGTTCTGTTCCATATCCAGTGTCTGATCCTTTGGCCATGGTATTCTGTCACTGAAATTTGCCTGGCTAATGCTCCTTGATTCCTTAGAAATTGGAGCTCTTCCAGTAAAAAGTCTCTCTCTGGGGCTGTACTCCTGATAAATAACATTTATGTTACCTGTTCTTACACTGTGAGCTCCTTCCCTTTCCCCTGTTGTCCATCTCTTGATCACTGCAGAACAGGAAATGACTACCCAGAGTAAGAATTTTAGGGTTTTTTGGTTGGTTGTAGTTTTTTTTGGTTTTTTTTAGATTTGTTTGGATTGAAGTTAAATCTGTCTCAAATTCCCCCTCATGCTTAAAAAAAAAAAAAGAAGCATTGTCTCATTTGGTGCCCCAACAAGGCTTACTTTTAAAAATGTGTATGTAATTTATTGAATGCAAAAGAGAATAGTATTGGTTGGATATAACTTTGGATACTAAAATTGTCTGTGTCTGTAACTTAGAAGGAGTTGGAATTGCCTTAGCTGGAGGGTGGGTCGCTGGAATTCTGTTCAAGACAGACATAAAACTATTTAGTTACAAGTTTCCAGAGAGTGAAATCATCTCTCACTGGGATCTTAAAGAACACTTGATACTACCTTTTATGAGTTTTATCTAGGTCTGCTTTATTTTCTTTTTAACTCAATCTCTTTGCAAGTGGCAAAGATTTGGCTATTTAATACAAATAAGAGAAGTGATTATTTCATCATGAGAAACAAAGCCCTCACCAAAACAAAAATACACCTCAGCACACAGCTTAAATAGATAACCATGACTCTTGTTTTAAAAATGTTTTTACCAGGAGAGATGAGCTTTTCCAAAGTTTATCCTTGTCTCTTTTAAAAATGTGCATTTGACAGCCCATTCTCCACTAAGTTTTCTGTGCGTTCTGTGAAAACCAGAATGGCTTCATATAAACATTGCTTGGTCATTTTGATTCCTCTTCACAATTTGGACAACTGAAAAAAAGTAAAAATTGACTTGTTGATACTTTTAAACTTTGTGTGTGATGAGATGGTTGATGAATCCAGCCAAAGATCTGTTTTGAATGTTTGTGAACATATGAACGTTTGAATGTTTGACTCCTCTCAAAAAATCGTTGTAATGTGAGGGGAAAAGCAGGTGTATCCTAAAAAAAAGTGAGCTAATCATTTTAGCTGATGGTTAGGTAAATGTAGCTTAACTATAGATTTTTTTAAAATTTTATTTTCCTGGCTGTGTTTCATTCCAACACAAAAAATAAACAATCTTCCAAAGGAATGTGTTGACAAATAGTGCAGTCACAAATACACTTGTCCTGTTCTTTCAGGAGTGCTGCTCTCCCACTTCCAGCCCTCAAGAGGATTTTTATTGCATTTGTTGTGATTTCTTTTACCCCTGGAGCCTAGAATGCATTTTCTCTGCTGAGAAAGACATGTTTGTTTTCTAGAAAGCAAATATTTCAATCTAGAGAGATGAAGCTTGAATTTCTTACCAGAAGAAACCTTCTGCCCTCCTCCCTGTAATTTTCTGTGGCAAATAATTAAATTGGCAGACTTGCTTTAAATAATGCTGTGGATTTTGGTGCTTCTGGCTGGAGAATCATGAGCGGCACTTCACTGAACAAGAAGTACAGCTGTCCCTTTTTAAAATTAAGCTAATGCAGCCATCAGGGTTCTTTTTTCTTTTTTTTTTTTTTTTTTTT
>VZRH01007416.1:362839-383460 GCA_013397555.1 Urocynchramus pylzowi
TTTTTGGCCTCCTGTTACATTTCTTTTAAGTAATGAATTTAGTAGCAGAGTGAATAGAAACTGCACTCTGCTCACTCCCCTAGTGGTACCTACTCTAGTTTGCAACTTCAGGACTTCTTTGAACCTCACTGTTTCTGACACAACATAAACATAAGTAGCACAGCCATGATACAAGCTGGAAGCCTCTAAGAAGAGCAAAACAGAGCAGTGAAATGCAGCCTTTGTCCTGGGGTATGTTTTTACTGGATTTTTCTTCTCCAGGATTTATTGTCCATATGCTATGGCAAACAGTAGTAGGTATATTTTTCCTGTAACAACACCAGAGCCTACTACAAACTATAAATCTTCATGGATCAATTAGCAATATTGTGAATTAGCAAAAATCTCTCACTTTATACCGTATAGCTTTATAAACTTGATTTTGAAGAACTTTATTAGAATAAGCCTTAAATCTCTTTCTGAGAGTGTTAGCCAAGCATGTTAGTATGCTGATAGGTTTGGGGCTTTTTCCCACTTTTTTTCTCCAGTCCCTACCTGGAGTCATTTATTTATATGGCATTTGGGGTGGTGGATTCCTGTTCTCATGCTGCCTGTCTTGTTTTGCTGACTTCCATCAGCCAAATCTTTCAGCCTTCACTCCTAACTTTGAAATGACCATGGACATTTTGGTTTCTGACTGGGCCAGCCAATTCCTCTGGGATGAGCCATGAGCCAAAGTTGCCTTTTCTCCAGGTGGTGCCTCTGCAGACAATTGTTGTTCTTACTCTTTGCTTTGGGAGCTAATTGTGAGAAAGTGAGAGCAGAGGAATGTTTCCAGTGCAATAGTTGGAGCTTGGGAAGCTCTTTAGAAGGCAGTGTTTGATTTTAGAGGGGTGCACGGTGTGTTCATCACCACAGTGCAGCTTGTTTCCTACAAATCTGAAGTGAGGAGTCCATCAGAGTGTTGTGACTGGAGGTCAGGGGCAGATCTCCAGCCTGAGATTAGGATATTTTTGTCCTTTTGAGAAGTGTTATGATTGGGCAGGTAGTATAAGGTAAGAGAACACATCACATGCATTACCACTGATAACTACGTTTCTTCCAACTCCTCTCCTCTGTAGTTGCATATATAACAGGTATTTCAAGCTTTTATGTGCTGAAATAAATCATTTGAATGATCATTTCTCATGAAAATGAATGTAGGTAATGCATTAAAGTAGCTAATGATGTTTTTAAGGTTAATGGCAATTGTCGAGCTGTTCAGAAATTCATTAGCATCAAATGTTTTAAAAGCAGTTGATCTTTCCCATCTTTTTGTAAATAGTGTTGTGGCTTTTAAGTGAGGTTACTTTGACAGGGGAAACTCTTCTGCAGAGTAGTGAGAGTGCTTAGAAAAATACCCCATAAGTGATGTTGGAGGAGGAAGACTGCCGAGCTGAATTTAAGTGTGTTTGATAAGAACCCAAATGAAGCCATGAACATAAGTTGTATTGTCAATGGAGTGATTAGAAAAACTCAGCTCTTAGGAAAAGACTCAAGCTTCTTCCTGAAGGCTGGGTTACCCCCGTTGGGATGTGGGAGCTGCTGTTGATGGTGACAGTGTGCAGGGAGCCCGACTCTCACTGCAGTTCAGGCAGCCTCTGCTGCTCTTGTCCCTCAGCTCTCCTCAGTGAAGGTTTGTCACATCAGCAGCCATGGGCATCACAGGCTGTGGCCCAGGCTGGATCAGTGGCTGAACGAACTGAACAGCATGAACGGGGGAGCGAAGGCTCTGTCAGTAATCAACAGCTGCCTCTGACTGATGAAAGTTAAACAGCAAACACACTGCCTCCACATTTGATATTTCTGCATGGCTGTATGAAAGATCTAGGACTCCTGTTCTTGTTTTCTTGGTCTAGAGAAATGGTCTAAATACACCATGGTCTAAATACATGGGTGTATTTACATGGTGGTTACCAACACTGCTGGGTTGCTTGCTTTATTGTTCCCTGTGAGGCTGCTGAGGCCCTGGCACAGGGTGCCCAGAGCAGCTGTGGCTGACCCTCGATCCCTGGCAGTGTCCAGGGCCAGGCTGGATGGGGCTCTGAGCAACCTGGGATAGTGGAAGGTGTCTCTGCCCATGGCAGGGGGATGGAACTGGCTGATCTTTATGTCCCTTCCAACCCAAACCATTGTGCGATTCCATCAATCGATGGAATCGATTAGACCGTCCCACCTTGCCGGCAGCCCCGCGGTTCTCACGGTGTCAATCCTTCTTCACGGCTGCCGCTGCCGCCCTGCGCGGGGAGGGTTTAGAGGCGAACTCGGTGGTATGCGGGCAGCGTGTGCTGCGACAGGGGCAGATGCGCTGAAACAGCCTGTGGGGGACGGGAGGCTCCTGTCCCGGTGCTGTCCCGCCGTGTCCCCCCGTCCCGGTGCGGTCCCGCCGCCTCCCGGTGCCGTCCCTCACGGGCGGAGCGGTGGCGCCCCCCCGCGGCCGCGCTGACGCTGTGCTCCCTTGCAGGGCGCACCGGGCGCTACACGCTGATCGAGAAGTGGCGGGACACGGAGCGGCACCTGGCGCCGCACGAGAACCCCATCGTGTCCCTCAACAAGTGGGGACAGTACGCCAGCGACGTGCAGCTGATCCTGCGGCGCACCGGGCCCTCCCTGAGCGAGCGGCCCACGTCGGACAGCGTGGCGCGCATCCCCGAGAGGACTCTGTACCGGCAGAGCTTGCCGCCCCTGGCCAAGCTGAGGCAGCCCGGGGACAAGGCCATGAAGAGGAGGGAGCCGAAAAGGAAATCCCTCACCTTCACCGGCGGCGCCAAGGGGCTGATGGACATCTTCGGGAAGAGCAAGGAATCCGAGTTCAAGCAAAAGGTGCTCAACAACTGTAAAACAACAGCGGACGAGTTGAAGAAACTGATCCACCTCCAGACTGAGAAGCTTCAGTGCATCGAGAAGCAGCTGGAGTCCAACGAAGCCGAGATCCGCTACTGGGAACAAAAGTACAACGCCAGCCTGGAAGAAGAAATCCTCAAACTCGAGCAGAAGATCAAACGGAACGAAGTGGAGATTGAGGAGGAAGAGTTCTGGGAAAACGAGCTGCAGATTGAACAGGAGAATGAGAAGCAGCTGATGGAGCAGCTGCAGGAGATGAGGCAGAGGATCCTGGAGTGTGAGAGCAAGCTCAAGGACTATGTGTCTCAGATCCACAACATGGAGAGTGGCCTTGAAGCAGAGAAGCTGCAGCGGGAAGTTCAAGAGTCCCAGGTGAATGAAGAAGAGGTCAAGGAAAAGATCGAGAAGGTGAAGGGAGAAATTGATATTCAGGGCCAGCAGAGTCTGAGATTGGAAAATGGCATTAAAGCAGTAGAAAGGTCTTTGGGCCAAGCTACCAAGCGATTACAGGTAAGACTGTCATTTTATCCATAGCTAGAGAAAGTCAAAGACTGTGACTAATTTCTCTTACACAAATCTGAAGCCTATGAAAGACAACACAAGAAAGTTTCCAAAGTGAATCAGGGTAAAAGGCAAAATGTGTTGCTTTCATTTTCAAATCACATTTCAGCTTGTGGGGTTTTTTTTGGAGAGCAGACAGTTTTTATTTCACCTGTGTTTGACTTGCTCATTCAAGCTGTCTGAGAAGAAAAGCAGTAATTTGCACCATTGTAGCCTTTTCTGAGGATAAACTTCTGATCTTTGCTAGGTTTGTCTGCCACCAAAAGAGATGAATTACAAAGAACAGTCCAAAAGCAGAACCTGGAAGGGTACAGAGCTAAAGTAAAGAACCTGCAACCTTACAGGGCTTTGGTTTTAAAGAACAGCATCCCTCTTTTCCTGGCTGACTGGCTGGTGTTCAGGATTTTATTTTCTCTACACCTCAGGCGTTTGTGGCACATGTGTCAAAAAAGAATCCAGACCCTGTATCCATACTAAAGTTGATGATACCACCTGGAACTTGATAGAGCATGAAAGAATAAAGCAACTCCAGCTGCTAGCTGGATGAGGTGGAGGAAAGATTAGAGCTCCTGGGTTTTCTATATGCCACATAAGATAGTCTAAGGCACTGTACATCAGTTGGAGTTGTGGTTCTTGCTGATTCCCAGGATTCACAGTTAGGATATTCTGCTGTGCTGCAGTGGCATTAAGGTGATTCCACTGTGAATATGTAAAGGGATTTTGTATCCTTACTCCTGCCTTAGAGCCATGTCAGTATGGGCTGGTTTTCCTAGATGATGGCAGGGGGGAAAGTAATCTTTTCATCCAAAGCAAAATGGATGAAAACTGTAAGCAGTTTTGGCCATGATTATCTATGCTAAGTTTCCACACATGCTACACTTCAGGATTTGCACTAATGGAAAGCTTCAAGTCCTCTTTATGTGTTTTATCTATCCTCAGTCAAATTTACTGAGGCCATGATGGAGTTGAAAATATTTCTGGCTTGGTTCTTTTCATAGTCTAGCTTTTCTTGGGAAAGTTCCCATTCAATTCAGATCTTCCAGTCTTGTTCTAAACCTAAAGGTGCACAAATCTGGAAGTCCACAAGAAAATAAACTGAGCTCTGCATTATGGAGCTTTACAGGGAGGAAATAGACAAATATTTTATTGCATTCCTGAAGTTAAAGATTAAAGCAGCTCAGCCTCTGTGTGTGGGAATAATAATAGTCCAAGACTGTTGTAATCTATCAGAGCTGTAAGTTTTGCATATCATGACAGAAATACAGAAAAAGATCCTAAATTATCATCTGTACTTTGAAGGGGTGGGAAACCAGCTAGACTTTGACTTCATTGCACAAAACCCTTGCAGAGTGAGAAGGTTCTGGCCGAAAAAGTTTAAATAGAAAATGAGAAGAACAAGAAGAGAAAAGAATTTTACTCCATTTGAGATCAGAAGAATTAAATGAGCTGTCCAAGTCGTGCTGGACACTTCAGGAAGAAGTTAGACTTGGTGCCAGACTGCTGCTCAGTTGATTATTTTTTCAGCATTCACACTATTGCCTTTATTTGCTGATGTGCCAAAGTTTTTCTCAGGTGGTATGAGAAACAGCTTTAGTCATCCAAGAAGCAATATAAAAATAAAATACATTAAGAAAAACCCAATTAGGGTCATGGGTTGGACTTAATGATCTCAGAGGTCTTTTCCAACCTAATTGATTCTATGATTCTATAAGTGGAAGTGAGTGTTGACTGGCTTTTTAAATTACAAGATTAAAATACCTTTCAACTCATCAGTTTGCATTTGGGCTTTAAAAACTGGAGGCTTTCTCATCAAAAGGAGAATCATTACGTGCCCACCTGTAAATATGGTCATGAAATGCTGCTTTATTTGCTCAGCAGATGTTTTCTGTTTCCTGGCAGGACAGGGAACAAGAACTGGAGCAACTGACCAAGGAGCTGCGCCAGGTGAACCTGCAGCAGTTCATCCAGCAAACGGGAACCAAGGTGACGGTGCTGCCGGCAGACCCCGTGGAGGTGGAGGCCCCACACGTGGAGCTCGAGAGAGGTGCAGCCCTCAGAATGCTTTGGGAGGGAGGGAAGGAGGGAGAAGGGGCGGGCGGTGCCTTTACTGCCGCATTTACTCTAATGCTGGCACTCCTACGTGAAGTGAATGCTCCCTTAGTGAAGACATTAGCAAAACACTGCGAGAGCTCATTGTCGAGTACTTCTTTTCATTCCGAGGGTTTAGCAGGCTTTAAATAAAGAGCAGTATGTGGAGAACTCTCCCACTGTGCCCGGGCATGCGTTTGTCCCATCAGCAGCGCATTAAGCCCGCAGCTTTCAAGAGCGGCCGCCGTGGCTGGCTGCCAGCACGGAACGTGATCGTACATCTGACATTGCTGTTCGTCTGGGTTCTTCCTCTTCTGGTGGGGGTGTTGTCAAAACAGAAAAAGGAATGTGTCTGGAGCCCAAGAAACCCCAGACAGCAGCCGCACGGGAATAGGGGCCGATGCAGGTGGCTGCCAGCCGTGCACGAGCCCTGCACAGATGGCTGTCCCGGCGGGTGCCCGTTGGCTTTGCCCCCAGTGCGATCAGCGCAGCCTGCACGTGCCCACATCTGGATTCACGATTCCCTGGGCAGAACCACGGGAGCGTTTCGAATGTGTGTCAGAGCTGCGGCACCAGCACAGTCGTGTGCTTTTCCAGCACTCTGCTTCCAAGGGGCTCTTTGTCTTGGCATTCTCCTGTGCTGGGTCTGTCCCTCTGCTCAGAAAACTTTATAACCAAAAGGCACTGGGGGGGCAAGGGGTGGGGAGAGAAGAAAAGACAACCAGGCCTTCAAATGCAGCACTTGTAGGAACTCTTAAGTGGGAGGGAAGCTGAAGCTGAGTCATGTTACACGTTGGAGCTCTTTCTGCATGTCACCGTATAATTGTGTGTGTGTCTGTGTACAGGTTTCTCGTGGGAGGGTAATTCTTTTGTGTGGGTTTCGTTCTGTTATGAAATGAGTAGGAAGTGTGCACCTTAGATCTCCTTAGATCTTCCTAGCCAGGCACTTCAATTTGTTACATGTGGAATTAGTGTTTCTGTGTTGCATTCAGCAGGAGGAGGAGAGGTGCCCCTTGCTGATGACTTTTCTAATTGCCCTTTTTCTCATGCAGAGCCAGCCTTTCAATCTGGGTCACTGAAGCGCCCTGGCTCATCGAGGCAACTCCCCAGTAACCTTCGGATCCTACAGAACCCCCTGTCATCTGGTTTTAACCCAGAGGGCATTTATGTATGACAGTATGTACCTCTTCCAGAGAGGACCTAGCAAGGTACCCTGGACAAGATACACTTTATTTTATTCAGCCAATGATGAATGGAAGAAGTTTGTCTTGTTTTGGTTTTTTTGTTACACCACCGTGTTATGTTTTCTTCTTCCTCCAACACCACTTGGAGCCATACCCTGTGCACTGATGCTAAAGAGACAGGAACTTTCTCGATTCATAATTGGCAAGGATGACCTTGCTGTCAACACAGCTTGAGTGCAAAAACCTTCATTGTGTTTTGCCACTTCAGAAGTGTTTGGGAAAGTATTGTTCCTTGTATAGTCATAAATGGAAGACTGAGGGTGAAGGAAACTGTGTATGCAACTTATCTGAGGTTTAATTTATTCCCTTTAATCAATGGACCTGTGAATGTTGACCTTTTATATTTTTATTTTTAACTTGTGAATTATCACGTATGGCTGTGTGTCAGTCTGACAAGGTGACTTTAATTTGTGTGTACCAACATCCCCCATCTGATCAAGTACAGCAACCTGCAATGCAGAGTTCTGAGGGGTGCTGAACCATTGCAGTGGTTTCTCACCACTACCTTTGTTCATTTCTGTCATGGGTCATCATATGTCATGTTCCATCCATCGCTACCTTTGAAGGCTTGAAAAGTGAGCTTGTGGGATTTACTTGCTGTTGTATCTGCCTTGAATGAAGCACCTAGTGTTCAAAAGATTTATGGATTTTAAACCTTGGCTTGGTAAAAATATTTCCAGCATATGATTGAGGATGCACTAGTTAGATGATATTTTATTATATAGAATGTATATTTGAAATATTTTGCCACATTGTATATGCCTTTTGAGAAAAGAACAATGTAAGAAGTTGTCTTCATATATCTTACCAAAAGAGAGTAGGAGGCTTTCACTGTGTGTGATTTTGTACTTCATTTTTTCCACTAGCCATTACAGTGTTCTTGTTTTGTTACAAATCTTGCTGTTGGAGGGGAAGAAAGACACAACACAAATGAGTATCCACTTCCAACCTTCCAGAATCCACTCAAGTTTTGTGAAGGGAATAAACCTGGCAGAGTCCCAAGAAGTCAATAGCAGAGTTCTTATTGACAGGAGCGAGGCCAGGATTTCATTCAGCTCTCTGGTGGAGACACTTGGTCCCTTTGAAAGACAGTCACTTAGGGAATGTAAAGCTTCAAAGCAGAAAGTTCACACATTTGGTGGTCATTTTTCACAAAACTTAAGAAAAGAGAACATTGTCATATTTGATGTTGCTCTAATGCAATCAAAAGTAAGAAAGACTTAGACAAAAAGGGTTTCCTGCAGAAAGTAGCCGCTCCCAAATAGCTCTTTGGTTGCAGGCCTTGAAGTGGGAGTGCAGCAGGGGACACAGGCTTGGGGAGGAAGGGACTGGCATCAGTGGGACACGCTGTAAGCACTGGGGGCTGGCCTCATGGGTGAGTTAGGGACGGGATGGGCCTTCTCTGGTTTGGATTTCTGGTTCTAACAGCAACTCACAGCATCATCCCCACCTTGGAGATCCCCTGGGCACAAGGGGGACGCTGTGCCCTCACTGCAGTGCTGAAGACTTGGGCTCCTGATGCCCTCCTTGGCAGGGTAAGGATTTTACCAAACTGCTAGGAAACTCCAAGCTTTTAGCCATAGAAAAATACTTAACTCCTAGCAGCCTCTTGTGTTGATTCACTGATGTGCAGATAAATGTTAATTTAAGTCTCCTTTTCTAAAAAAGGAGCTTCCTGACAAATGGAAGTTTTAAAAGATATAGCAGAAGATGAAGGATTCTTGAGTGTTTAATGCATTTTTTTCCTTTCCACTTATTAATGGCATCATATATTCTAAAAATGCTGCTGTATTTAGACTTACAGCAACAGATAAGGCTGTGAATATATAAAGGACCTTTCCAAATGGACTCTGAATTTTTACTGTTTGACTTATCAGGTCTTTTTTTTTTTTTTTTCATCTTCCCTTGTGAGCAAACTGGAAAATGAGATATTCCTACCTGAGGAACCTTTGCAGTGCTCACCCATTTTACTGTTAGTTTGTCACAATTCTGTGCTCATGTTTACTGTGCCCATAAATTTGTATTAAAAAAAAAAAAAGAATGTGTGTATATATATATATATAAAAAGTGTAAAAATATACATAGTTTGGGGACAATATCTGTCCAAGGTACTTGAGCATATATGCCTTACATTGTGGGTTCAATTTACAGAAATGAAATGGCCCTCTCCAGTTGATATCTTGCATCTTCAGCACCTCTTGATGTTAGAGAACTGAGGCACTCAGCACCTTGCAAAGTCTGGCCCAAATTATGCTGCATAGGGGTGGGGGGAAAGAGTCTTGTCCTGAGATGAAGTATTTTTAAGGCAGATCAGCATATTTACCCCAGCTAATGATTTTGTCATATTCTGTGACTGGTCCATCTTCCACAGATGTCAGTTTGAGCTGAATTGGGCTCTGCATCATAAAACCTGCTCTCTTTCTCTGCCAGGTTATTCTGTGAGACAGAGGGAGGAAGAAAAGGATTAAAAGGAAGAGGAAGAGCAGCTTTGGAGGGCTTGAATTACAGCTTTGTCATAGAATCAAGGGAGGAATTTGCTGTTTGAGTTAAAAAGTAGCACCTGCTGACTGCAGCAGCTGTTGGACACAGGGGCCAGCCTGGAGCTGGCTCAGGAGTGACCACTTCAGCACCCCTGAGTGGCCCCTCCTTGCCAGGGCTTTGGCACGTGTCAAGGTGATCTGAAAAATGTTTCCAGCTTCAGCCACTCCTGTGGCCAAGGAGAGGCTTTGGTATCCAGACCTGCCAGTTGTGAGACACCGACAAATTCCCCTGCCCCCACCATACTTCTCTTGCTTAGTGAATTTCACCCAGGCTGAAGTTCCATAGCATTTTCACCCTCTGTAAATAAACCAAAAAGAAATGGCATGCCCTTGCATTAAATGTGAATTGACCCATGTGTAACAGTTAGAAAAATCCCTCACACTATGGCGTTTAGAGTTTTGCTTCTGATCAACTGCAGAAACTCACTCTTTCTTTACAACTGCATAAAAAGTCCATTTTCAGAAGTGTTCCAAACCTCCTAGGGCATTAGCAGAAAGGAAGCTACACACACTAATTTTAACAAGTGCCATATTATTTACTGGGCAGCATGATAAAAATGGGGTTTTTTGCTTGCGTTAAATAGTTGAATACACAAGCACTATTTTCCAGTGCACAGGGAATTTATATGGAGAACTCCTGTAATTTATTACTAATGGAAATTAACTGTGTTACCTCTCTTATCCATGAGGATGGAGATGCTATGTTGTTAGGGGAAAAGAGGGGGGTGACCATCTGAAAAGCCAGTAGGTTAAGGCTAAGGTGAACAGTCTGAATGCCTGAGCAAGGGAGAAACCAAGTCCCACTCTGAAAAGTCAGCTCCCTGTATCTTTCAGTGGGACTTAGGTTCCCAAGTGCCTGAATTGCTTCTGGAAATGGTAAGTTAGCTCTGAGATTGCTTGCTTTTCTAAACCCTGGCAAGTTCAGAGGAAGTTCTTGAAGAAGAAGAAGAGAACTACCACTACTAGCATTAGCAATATGCAAACATATGAGGCAAGAGGGAAAAAGATCCTTTAGTGAAATAAACATCTCCTCTTGGGGCAGCAGTTGCCTTGTTTTTAGTGTGGAGAGTATTGCATTATTTTAGTGAACTGGGATCATCTGAGTATGATCAAAGAAACATTGATCTTGTAATTTTTAGTGAGTTACCTTGAAGCATATAAATTCCTGATGTGCATTAACTTGAGTGAATTGGGCCTTAATGATACATGTAAATAACAAAACTGTATTCAGATATTTTTTCCAGAAAATAGTCTCTAATGGTCTGTACTGTATCAAAAAAAGTGTCAAAGTGTTACTTTTATATTACACCTCCTTTTTTTTGTTTGTTTGTTTGTTTTTGTTTTTTTTTTTTTTTTTAGAACATTGAAATGTGCATGTTTATTCTATTTGCTACAGTATTTTAATGTTTTGGATGAAGGCCATCAGTTGTATGGAGATGACAAAACAATCATTCTGTCTATTTATTCAGTATTGCTGCTTAAAGTTTTCAAAAATAAAGCTTTCAATGCCAATATAGTGACTGATTGAAAGCTGTTCTAGCTCTCTTCAGGTGTTTTTTTTCTATGTTTGTAGAAAACTAAATAAGTGAAACTTGGTGTATGAGCTGTTACACCAACAAAGAATTATTGCAGTAATATTGGGGCCTGGGTGTAAATGTGTGTAGTAAATACCAATGTATGCATGCAGTGAATGCCTTTAGGTTTGTAAGTGGAGTGCTGAAGAATGTTAAATCCTTTGTGGTCTTGCAAGCACTTTACACATGTGACCAAGTACTGGCTAGAGCTTTGTGCCCATGTGTGGTGCATGTGAGGGCAGAACAAGGGGGTAACAAAGGATCAACTCAGAGCCCTTTGAACCAGTCTGGATTTAAGGACATTCTTGTGTGTTCCCAAGATGTGAGTCTGACTGGGGCCTAAAAAATGTGTTCTGATACAAAACCCTTTCAGCTGCAGCCAGGATGCCTCAAGCACAGCTGGTACCTCTGAAAATTTTAATAGTTCTGAAGTGGATCAAGGGTGCCTGCTGTACTTGTGAAGTGTGTCAGAATGCTGAGAGCATTCACCCTCACCATCATCCCATGAAACTGCTAACTAGGGGTTCTGACTGGAACACTTGAGTTGCTGATGCTTTAACCTAGAGAAGCAACACAAACTGTGAAAACACGAGTGAGCATTTTATTACTGCTCCGCTTCAATGCAAGATGAAAATCTGTATTATATGTAACAATATTTTTTGTCATTTAAAAAGCTTCTATTTTTTATTATTCTCATGAATGGTTGACAAAAAGTATTGGATATGCTCCCATACAATAAATTCCCCTCTGAAACTTTGGGTCTTTACCATTCATGGTTTGCTGGGGTTGCACCGTTCATGTCGCGCATGTCTCACGACAGAGCTGCTGGGACTCTGTCAGAGAAGGCAGGGCCAAGGCTCCTTTGCTCTAAGTGTGCTGTAATGTCAGTCAGATAAAGCCCAGGCACTGCAAGAGCAAAGAGGAGCTTGTTTTCAGCTGAGGAACTGTTACTAAAATTAACAGTAGCCCTGAAATGACAGAATAGGTCAGTGATGTGGGGGAAGTGTAACTTAAAGCAAAGAGGCTGAGGTTCACTTGGAGGTGAACTGAATGTACTGATTCTTCCCACAACACATGCAGGGTGCCCCGATACTTCAGGGAGCAGGAAGAAATTAATCTTTGAACAAAGAGCAGAAGGCCTTTTAGGCCAGATTCAGGTGTAGTTACTGTGCTGAGGCCAGAGAGGGTGTGAAGCTTTCCTTGAGAACATTTGAGCTAATCAAGGCTGGGAACTTGATACAGCTGGAGACTTGTGATTTAAGCCAGTCAAGTGCAGTCCTTAGTCTAATATCCCAACAAATGGATTTTCCTAAGCTAACTGGAGCCTAATCTCATTAAATGTGAGGAGAAGTGAGCTAACAGTAGTGGCACTGTTGACTGGCAGTAGAACTCCACTGAAGCCCTAGCACGTGGCACTGTTGTTGTCAGGGCTGTGAAGTTGTGGAGGCCCTGTGCTCTGAAAGGTGCCCTTCCCTGCTCCTGTGCCACTCAGCTGGCTGGCTTCTGTGGTAGCTAAGGTTTCCCAGCGTGCTCAGCAGAGCCAGGGCTACAGCTGATGTTTCTGATCTTTTGCTTTGCTTCTAAAGAACAAAGTGGTGTATTTGTATGTGGCTGCTGCAGCACTAACTAGCTCAGTGTAACTGGACCACTAATGAGTTGCAAAACCAGACCAGATCAATGATTCATTTTGTTCAGAAGCCATACTGAATTCTTCTGCCTGTCATGTCTGTGTCAGCTAGATATTATTCCTTTATAACCCAAATTTTTAATGATTGTTTCAACTATTATGTCTGGTGTCTGAAGTAGGGCACAATGAGCAATGGTGCCCATTATTGCCTTACTTGAAAATGATATATTTGCTACCTTTGATATTGTAGCTAGTGTTAATGAGTATTTTCTGGGTCAGCCACTGCTTCATCATTAACTTTCTCCAGAAATACTGGATGGAGACAATCTCAGTTGGTCTATTTTGTTCCCTTTTTCCAGGTGGGTATGCTGTGTACTTTTTTCTCCATTCTTTGCAATGAGTTCTGTGTACTGTCCAGGGCTCACTGGACAGGAACCTCTTTGTCATTTGCTAGTGCAACAAGGAACTGATGCAATCAGAGCTGATAAACTTACTTCCCTGAGCAGCCTCACCACTTGTCTGAGCAACTCAGGCCCTGCCGGTGTCCTCATGCCACTTCTGGTGGCTCTGCATGTGCCTCCTTCCTTGCTGCCACACAGGCAGCCCTGGAGCTTCTCCCCCATGCAGTCTGAAATTTGATTCCTAGAGGCTTTTTGGATCTGAATCCCTGGCTGTGGAAAGGCTACAGGGATCTCTGGAAGAGTGAGAGAATGTCCCCACAGTGCCATCACACTTCTGTTCAGACATCTAGAAGCTGATGGAGGTGAAATACCACTATACCAGACTGTGCTTATTGTTTCAGCTACGTGCTTTGTCTTGTTTCTACCCCTCTGCAAAAGGAGGAATATAGTTGGTAATTGGAAAACTTAGGAGGAAAATGCAGCATAAAAGATCTAATATTCAATCCTGGGTCAAGTTACAGGGAAGAAAACTTTTCTGTGATTTATTTTTAATGAGCAAAAGTTTGAAGAAAAAGTATTCAGAAGAGCTCCAGCTGGGCTTGTGGAAAGTGTGCTTAAAAAACCCACCTAATCCAATGCAACATAAATGAGTGCCAATAATTACCTGCCTAGGTATTTTTAAAAGGCAGGCTTCTGTTAAAACAGAAACAAAAAACATCAACAAAAAAAAAGGGAGGCTGATGGAAGGAAGGGAGTGAGATGTAGACCAAGTAAAACACCTTCAACCTGATTTGTATTTGCCCTGAAGTCTCTTCCAGTGCCATTGTGATGGAAAGTGAATCACGCAGCTTTGGAACCAGTGACATGGTATCACAGAAGTACCATCAGGAGCTATTGCTAAAATGAAATTCAGGCCAGCCTTTAAGTGTGAAATAACTGGAATTTCTTTGTGGTTGCATGTGGAGCTTCTCCTAAATTGCTACCTGCCACAACTTTTATTGTGTGTATCAAACTGCTGTTCATGAAATATTACGTGCCCAGAACAGATGATTTGGCTTTAGCAGTCCCAATCAGCCTGAGGTGAACTTTGATCGATGAGGTGGAACTGGCTCTCCTGGCACACAGAAAGGAAACCCCAGAGTGCCAGCTGACCTTTGACAACATTTTGTTGCTACAACGTTGTCTTAAGCGTTTCCTAGACCTGGCAGATCTGCAGCGTGGCTGCCAAAACTATGACCTGGGTTCTGCGCTGTCATGGTGCTTGTGTCACGCACAAAGCAAGCGTGGAGGAGATGGTGACAGAGCAAATGAGAAAGGCAGCAATGTCCATTTGCTGTAGGGCTGGGGTGAAAGGTTATGCCAGGGGCTGGCACCGGATAATCGGGTCTCCTCGACTGTGCCAACGCTGCAGTTCCCAGCAGGCCCACACGAGAGGGCAGCAGTACACGCAGCAGCCACGCACTGCGATGGGAAGCAGGTTTTCTAGGAATACACAGCACGTGGCAGGGAATTGCGTAAGGCACCCAGCGTCCCAACTTTAAACGTGCTCTTTCAGAAAGGACACAGTAATACTTACACAGAGGCACGTCTTATTCACAGTGTCAGTGTAACTGATGCACGAATGATGCCATTCCTGCAGTTTTTGAGCAGGCCTGGAAGCTTTCTGAAACCTGTACAGATGTGGGTTGAAACATTCCATTTTAGCTACTGTCCTGTGACTGGTGTATTTGCCTGTGCCTGGGAAGCTCTTGTTTCATTTCCCAACTCTGCCACAGATTTCCTGTGTGTGACCTTGGGCAAGCTACTATAATCCCTGTGGATTGGAGTCCCCCAGCTGTAAGCCAGAGATAATACTGCCTCATCCCCTTTGACTTTGTCTATATGTACGGCAGGCCCCGTGGGGAACAGCATCTCGATTCCTTTTTGTTTGGCAAATAGTACTGAGCACAACGTGGTCCTGAACTTGGTTGTGCCATCCAGATACTGCAGCATGAAGGGTACTTTTATATCCTACTCAGAGGGTGACAAGAAGTCACTCAGAGTTAGCTTTACCTTCCAGTGAGAGCAAGATGCAGGTGTGCTGAGGGAAGCTGGGGGTTTCTGAAGGTGAATTCTTGTTTAGCTTTAAGTAGATTTCTTTTTCTAAAGGAGTAAAAAGGAAAAGCAAGTAAAGGAACAAAAACCTCATTTCAACTTTTGCTCAACACTCTTCTTGCAAAGTGCTGTTATTACCAAAGACAGCCTAAATCCTTTTGCAAGTGTTGCTTGGGATTGTGTTGTACCTAATCAATAGAAACAATTGACTGAACAGGCTGAGATTTGCTTGGTCCTAAATGTCCCTAAGTGTTTCTGCAAGTCCTAGGATGTTCTAGCAATGTGCATGTAACCACTAATGCCCCATGACAGGCTGCCATCTCACAATTTTCCCTTGATACCCAAGTGTCCTTTGGTATTAGTGGCTGAAGAGATAAAGCACACAAGAGTTAAAATTGTAGAAAAGTGCCTTTTTTCTTAGTTTGCCAACTCCAAAGTGTTTTCTAATGCTCCAAATAAATTTAATTAACTAACAAACACCTCAGTTGAACTTACACCGAGTCTTACTCAGAATGAGCACCCTTCAGCATGTGTGAGCACAGAGAGTCCCTGCTGCTCAGTTCTGAGGTCAAAGATCATTTAAAGATGTTGCCATCTGAATGCATTTCAGCAGCAGTGCAGCTGCTGGCATCTGACAGGACAATAAATAGTCAGTGCTGTAGTACCTTATCTCATGTCCTGCTCAATAAAGTTCTTACTGCTACCTTTGTACATTACCCGAGGAACTTTACAGCAGGAGGCACCTACTTCTAGGAACATCCTCCTCCTTCGGTAGGAAGAATAGACTGCCCCCGGGGTGCAGTCACACAGGAAAGACATGTAATTCAGGTGTTGTGAGCAACTGCAAAAGCAGGAACCTGGGCAGTGTGAGTACCTTAACATCTTTGTTCAGTGGCAGAACACAGCCTAAAATTCCCAAGGAAAAACTATTTCCTTATGTTACTATGACTATAACAATGATCCCAATCCTATAATTTATGCATATGCACACACATACCTGTGGGAAACTAAAGCCCAGGGAAGTGCAGGGCTTTCCCAGAAGGAGTACAAGCCCTTTATCTCCATTTGCTGCCTTTTGCCCATGGGTCATTTGCTGAAAGGTCTGTTCTGAGCAACACAGAGTTGTCCCGCAGTGGTTCGGTCAGGCTGGGGGCCACCTGGCCTGACGTTCTGCCTCGAGCTCTATAGAAAGAGCTGACTGGGCACATGCAGCTCACCAGTGAACTACCCTGGGTGTGGCCTTACCAAAATCACCTACTTGCAGAGGAAGCTTTCCCTAACCCTTCAGTCAGAGGTTAAACCTCTTCCTGATAGCAGAGGATTTATATCCCTTCTAAACTGAATAATGAGAGCACTTCAAAGGAGGTGAGACTTATTCTCTCCTTTAGCAAGTGTTGCGCCAGGTTCGACCAATAAAGGTTTTACCTTTGAGATCTAATTGATTCATCTGTTTCAAACTTAAAACTTTGCAAAATCAGTATCTTCATTTACTGTTGATTTTAGCACGCTGGTTTTAGCATATGCAGGAGTTCAGCTCCGTGCATGATTTGAGTCTGTTCTGATTTCCTCTTCAGGTAACTCTGCCTAGTTATTATATTACTATATTATTGCTTCTCTTGTCAGCCAGAAGCTCACAAGATTCCTGCACTGTGGAGGTGCCTTCAGTCGAGGAGTCATGCTTGCATCCCAAAGGCACTGCTGTGGGGGTGCATCAGGAACATCTGGGGAAAGGAGGAGATCCCTCTTCACAGGCTTGTACAAATAAAGATGGTTTGATCTCATTGTGGCCTTGCAGTGCCTGAAGGGAGCCCACAGGAAAGATGGAGAGAGACTCTTGACAAGGGCCTGGAGTGACAGGACAAGGGGGAATGGCTTCACACTGACAGAGAAGAGGTTTAGATTGGATATTGGGAAGAAATTGTTCCCTGTGAGGGTGCTGAGGCCCTGGCACAGGTTGCCCAGAGCAGCTGTGGCTGCCCCTGGATCCCTGCAAGTGTCCAAGACCAGGTTGGATGGGGCTCTGAGCAAGCTGGGATAGTGGAAGGCATCCCTGCCCATGGCAGAGGGTGGAACTGGATGATCTTTAGGGTCCTTTCTATTCCAGGCCATTCTGTGGTTCTGCTCTGTGATGTGACTGTACCCACTAGGGAAAGTGCTAGGTTAGCCCTAAACTACTACCGTGCTGCCCCAGCCCAGGCAGCTTTGTTCCTGAAGGTACAGGTGGTGATCTCTGTGGAAAACAAAAGTCAGGGACATGCAGTACCTTCCCACGGGCTCTGCCAGGCAGCTGAATTGCCCTCTGCTCCTTGGAATGCACTGCCCTAGGGTTCTAAACTCAAGCAAGCCCGTGACATTACTGTGTACTTTTAAAAGCAGGTATTGCAGACTCTGCATGTTCAGCAATCATAGCAAACAGCTGGAGTCCTGGAAATGCCTTCTGGGCCTGGCAGGACACTGATGGGAGTGTGCTTCCCATGGCTGGCTCCTGGGGTATGGCACACAGATTGCTCTCAAAGGTCATCTTAAATAGCTGTACTTACCTTGTCATTTACAACACCAGAATTAGCCCCGTGACCAGTTAGGCACTTTTCAAAGCCACTTCACATTTTGCAGACGTGGATGTATGTTTTTTTATGTTCTTTATGTTCTTGTTTCTGCACTCTGCAGAGCAAACTGCACTCCAAACACAACTCTGCTGTGCCAAGGAGCAGGAACTCGTGCAGCCCAGATTGACACCAACACATTTTCCTTTGCAGATGGACTACGAGTGCCAAGGAGCGTTATCTGATGATGGCAGCTTGATAAGCAAAGGTAGCTCCTTGTCTCTCAGAGAACAGATGTCAAAGGGAACACAGCTTTAACAATGACCCTTGTCCACACATATTTCCATACCCTTCAATTACCTTTGTAGCAGCTGTTGAGGAATTCTTGCTTATTCTACATGCTTTTCTAATGTTTAAGCATTTTTTTCCTAGTCATGTTGGTCCATTTGTCTCTACATGTTTCATTTCTGACTTTACTCTGGAAAATGAAGTCCTGATGGCAGTGCATTCCGCATGACAGCCCCTGTGTCCAAGCCAGAGCATCTGTAAGAGTCTGTGGCACTGGAGTAAACAAACCCACCTCACATTTGTGATTTCAGTTCCCTAACTCCCAGCAGCTTCTCCCCGGAACAACAGAGGGCACCACTCCTCACACAAAACGCTGGAAGAGGAGCAGCCCTGCCTTTGAGTCATAGTTCAGGACCTAGAGTATTTATCTCCCAGTAGGTGATTGGGATTGAATATTCTTTCTCCCAGGAGGTTCACCTCTGCATCTTCTGCTCCCTGTGCCAAAAGCTGCTCTCAGAGACATGTGCACTGATCCTCTGGTGGATCTTGCCCTACTTTCCACAGAATGATTAAGCAGTTACTTACTGAGAAATAGCTTTAGCCTGTTTGATTAGAATCTGCACTTGGGGAAGAGGAAACCACCATGCCAGCTCCTACCCCTGCTCCCATGAAGATGTTTTTATTCCAGTGAGTTTACAACATAAAATGCATAAACACACAGCATATCAGGGCTGGAGCCTCAGTTTCTCCTCTCAGGTGGCCGTGTTATCTTTTGATCTTGCTGTTCTGTCCAACAGGTGCCACCGTGTCAGTGCTGTCACCACCAACTCTTTTGAAACAAAGGGACCTACCTGCAAAAGGCTACAGGAAAGATGGAGGGAGACTATTTACAGGGCCTGGAGTGACAGGACAAGGGGCAATGGCTTCACACTGACAGAGAGCAGGTTTTGATTGGATATTGGGAAGAAATTGTTCCCTGTGAGGGTGCTGAGGCCCTGGCACAGGTTGCCCAGAGAAGCTGTGGCTGCCCCTGGATCTCTGGAAGTATCCAAGGCCAGGTTGGACAGGGCTCTGAACAAGCTGGGATAGTGGAAGGCATCCCTGCACAGAGCAGTGGATGGTGTTTAAAGTCCCTTCCAAGCCAAGCCATTCTATGATTCCATATCACAGTAACAACGCTGTTATTTCAGAAGAATCTCAAGTTTAAAAACAGCCCCTACTAAGGTTTTCCCTGATTTATTAACCCTCCAGCTGATGCCCTCAAGGGCTGTATTTTTTAATTTCTGTAGAGAATTGGCCCATGTGTGCATAATGTTGCATTCTGGTTGCTCAGTGTGTATCAAGCAAAATTCCTGAATGCCAGGACTCTGAACCCCTTGCAGCCCTTTCTGAGAGGACAGGGGATGTCTAGGTTGGACATCACAGAATGAACTGAGTTGGAAGGGACCCACAAGGATCATCAAGTCCAACTCCTGTCCCTGCACACACAATCCCCAAGAGTCACATCATGTGCCCAAGAGTTGTCCAAAAGCTCCTGGAGCTGCCAGGCTCGGGGCTGTGACCATTCCCTGGGGAGCCTGTTCGGTGCCTCTGGGGGAAGAACCTTTCCCTGACACCCACCCTAACCCTCCCCTGACACAGCTCCAGCTGTTCCCTCGGGTCCTGTCCCTGGTCACACAGAGCAGAGATCAGGGCCTGCCCCTCCTCTGCCCCTCGTGAGGAGGCTGCAGAACTGCTGTGAGCTCTGACCCCAGTCTGCTCCAGAAGAACAGACCGAGTGCCCTCAGCCACTCTTCGTGTGGCTGCACCTCGAGGTCCCTCACCATGTCCGTGTCCCTCCTCCGGACACTCTCTTGCAGCTTAATCTCTTTCCTACGTTTCAGTGACCAAAACTACACACAATCATCAAGGTGAGACCGCAATAGTGCAGAGTAGGAAGAATTTCTTCACAGAAAGGGCGACCGTACGTCGGAGTGGGCCGCCCAGGGAGGCGGGGAAATCACCGTCCCTGGAGGTGTTTTAGGAAAGGCTGGACGTGGCACTGGGTGCCATAGTCTGGTTGACGCGGTGTTGTTCGGTCACAGGTTGGACTCGACGATCGCAGAGCACTTTTCCAGCCCGCCTGACCCCGTGACTCTGTCAGAGAAGCCGGAGCCGCGCCCNAAAAGCTCCTGGAGCTGCCAGGCTCGGGCCTGTGACCATTCCCTGGGGAGCCTGTTCGGTGCCTCTGGGGGAAGAACCTTTCCCTGATACCCACCCTAACCCTCCCCTGACACAGCTCCAGCTGTTCCCTTGGCTCCTGTCCCTGGTCACACAGAGCACAGATCAGGGCCTGCCCCTCCTCTGCCCCTCGTGAGGAGGCTGCAGAACTGCTGTGAGCTCTGACCCCAGTCTGCTCCAGAAGAACAGACTGAGTGCCCTCAGCCACTTTAAGTGTGGCTGCACCTCGAGGTCCCTCACCATGTCCGTGTCCCTCCTCCGGACACTCTCTTGCAGCTTAATCTCTTTCCTACGTTTCAGTGACCAAAACTACACACAATCATCAAGGTGAGACCGCAATAGTGCAGAGTAGGAAGAATTTCTTCACAGAAAGGGCGACCGTACGTCGGAGTGGGCCGCCCAGGGAGGCGGGGAAATCACCGTCCCTGGAGGTGTTTTAGGAAAGGCTGGACGTGGCACTGGGTGCCATAGTCTGGTTGACGCGGTGTTGTTCGGTCACAGGTTGGACTCGACGATCGCAGAGCACTTTTCCAGCCCGCCTGACCCCGTGACTCTGTCAGAGAAGCCGGAGCCGCGCCC
>VZRH01007416.1:392908-501004 GCA_013397555.1 Urocynchramus pylzowi
CCGCGCCCCCCGCCCCTCGCCGGGCAGCCCGCCAGGACCCTGCTGCCAGCGGAAGGACGGGGTGCCGCTGCCCGAGGGAAGGGGATGCTCTTCTTTCCCGTGCCCCGGGCAAGGCGCTGTCGGTGCGTGCGTGTGTGTCCCCGCGTGTGCGTGTCCCGGCCTGTGTGTCCCCGCGTGTCCCCGCGTGTGCGCCGTGCCGGCACGCCGGCGCGGCATGTGTGGCCCTGCAACGTGCGGGGTGTGCAGCGTGTGCGGGGAGCGCCGCGGCCCCGGCCCCACGTGCGGGGCGGGGGGAGCGGGCACCCCCGACACCACCACCCCCTCTCAGAGCCGGGCTGGCGGGTTTCTCTCCGGTATTCCCGGCGGGAACCGCAGGCGGGAAGTGTCAGCTGAGGCGATCCATAGCGATGTGTTTATCCCCGCCGCCAGCGCTGACCGCTTGCTTTTCGCTCGGTTCAGTTTTTGCTCCCTCCCTTCCGCGGGCTCCGGCTCCTGGAGGTGCGTGACCTCCAAACCCGGGCTCCCACAGAATCCGGGCGGCCGGGGGAGGCGGGGGAATTACCCCAATAAATACCAAACACGCCCCCGCCTGCCAAAATAGAGACGGGAACCTCACATCATTCCTGTCTAACGACCGTGCTTTACAGGTACTCTGGCCAGAAGGGTAACTCGTGATTTTTGTATGCGGGGCGGGCGGGGGGGCGGGCTGCCGAACCGCACTGCCCGTCTGTAAAGTGCGAATGAGGTTTTAGGAGCAGCGAAGGCTCTGATGAGGTGTTTGAGGCTCCTGCTTGGCAAGCAGCAAGCGGCACTGCGGGCTTGTACAGCTCTCTCCCTTGTTAACTTGATGGCATTTCCACACTGTCCGAAGCTAAACCGGCGACAAAAAGAAATAACATACATTTGTGCCACGTGTGTATAGGTTATAGGGGTGGGGGGTCAGGAGGAGAGGCTTGTGGACTGCTTCAGAGGTGGGTGGCAGAATCTGCTGCTGCTACGGAAAGCAAATTGTCACACATGTTCGAAGAGGCATAGAATATTCTGAGTTGGAAGGGACCCACAAGGATCCTGGAGTCCAGCTCCAGATTCTGCAGAGGACAGTCCTACCAAGTGCCTGAAAGCATTGTCCAAATGCTTCTTGAGCTCTGTGGTTACTTCCCTGGGGAGCCTGCTACAGTGCTCAACCACCGTTTGGGGGAAGAACTTTTTCCCAATATCCAACCTAAATCTCCCCTGGGAAATTACCTTGGGTAAGCCTGGACTACAGAGCAGTTCCCTCGGGAAGGGGGACCACAGACTGCAAGGGAAACTTGCTCATCACGGACATATTGGTTGCCCCATGTCAGTGATCCATGCAGGACGTCTGAGGTAGAGCTGCAGGCTCTCTTGTTAGGCAGTGGAGAGAAAAAGCAGCTTCATTATGAAATATCTCTCCTCCTCACTGGACTGGTCCTTGAAAAAGCATCAAGAAAACAGCCCAAGTAAAAGGCTGTTTAAATAACCCTGAACTAAAGCATATGGGGGAGTGCTCAAAGGAAAAGAGAGTTCCCTGCAGGTGATTCCTCCCGTGGGCAGGAAAGGAGGGCTTTGCATGGTTTGTTTCTGTAACAAACAGACAGGGTGGGGAGCAGCAGGGGTGAGCATTTCTGGAGCAACCTCCTTATGGAGCACCTGGAACATTTCTGGAGCATTTCTTTGCCAGCTTCATCCTCTCAGGAGCAACCTGCAGATCCTCAAAACATGGAAAGAATGTCCAGGGTGAGACTCAGCTTCGAGGAGACCTCCTTATTCTGGGATTCCTCTGGAACCAAGTGGGAACGGAAATTGAAAATTACCAAAGACTCAAAACATGAGCCGAGACAGCTGGAGACTTTGCAAAAGGAGTTCAAACAACATCTGGAAACTTCTAAGAGTTTTACAAGAGGTCACCTGGAGACAAGGATAAAAGACTTCAGTGTCCAGAGAGAGTGCGAAATTCTTCTGGAAGATTCCCAGTTTAAGAAGGCAGGATGGATCAAAGAGGTGATCAGCAGCGTGAGTATCATGCAAAATAATGTTTTCCAGAAAATAAGAGGCACAACAAAAGCTTTAGCCAATTTATAAGCCAAGATGAACTACAGCAAAGAGTTAAGAAATTGAGAAAATTGGTGAGAAAAGGATATAAAAGGCTTGCAGGTTACCACAGGAAAAAAACAGCCTCCTGCTGCAGACGAGCTGGCCAGCACACTGCTTGTCACCATCATCCACCAGCATTTCCAGTCTCCAGGAGGAAGGAATCAGACTATTTGTCCCAGCTGAATCAGTGCAAAAGCCATGGTGTTTGAGGAAAATACACCTGGGAGATTTGTTCAGCTCCGTCCATAACCACGGCATGAGGGAATGGCTCTGGATTGGGAGGCCTAGGAGCCAATTTGATGGGGTCAGCTCTTATGTCAGTGAGCACTTGCCTTCAGGAAAAGAGATTAAATTATCTAGTCTGGCTGTATGACTAGAATCAACCATCAAATTAGAGAGAGCTGGTCAGCTGTGTGCCACAAAGTGGGGGACAAAGAGAATTCAGCTGAAGGATCTGGATTATTTTGGTTGAATAACAAGGTATTCAACCAGGGGAAATTGGACATTGACCTAATAACAGATTTTTCAGTAAGGGGATGACCAGATTGAGATCAGGGAAAAAGGGAAATGTAAGCACATAAAAATCTGAGCTGGGTCAGACAAAAGGTCCTGGAGTCCTGGAGTCCAGGAGGAGATGCTTTGGGAGGAGCAGACAAACAGCATGGACACAATGCAAGCTCCCTTCACCGGTCTCCCAGGTCCTGGTGACCTGCAGGGCAGAGACTTGCTGAGCCAGGAATGCTATCTCTGTGTTTAATGGGAAGCCAGAGATGCCCTAAGAGGCTGAGGAATGGGCCAAGTCGTTAAAGGATGGGCTGCAGCAGTGGTGAGAAGGTGGTCAGTCCTCCTGCCAGCGCAGCGCTGTGGCTCACGTGGGGACAAGAAAAGAGAACTTCCACCTCAGAGAGCAGCACACACACCCAGCATATGTAAAGCAAGAGAGACAGGGGCCATGCAAAAACAGTGCTGAGCTCAGAAGCAGAAATAAAATAACCTGGGTGTGGGAAGGTGGTGGGCCAAGACAAGACACAACGTGCAGCGAGCCCTTTGCAGAGTTGCAAAATGAGGAAATGGGGGGAGATCCAGCTGGGGAACAGAGTCAGTGCCACAGTTTTATGAAGGACTGGTGCAAAATTCCTACCAGGGGGACAGTGGTTGCAGTCTGGTAACTTTGGCCTGTATTAGGCCATGTGAAATGGATGACACCAGAGATGGGCCAGTCTCCCAAAGCAGCCCACGGGCTAATGGTGACTGAGCTAATCAGCTTGTAGTGGATAGTGGTGACAGGAGAATGTAGACACTTCCCAGACCTGGGGAAGTCAGAAACAAGGCACTGGAGCAATAAGTAAGGCATGGTGATGTCCTGATAAACAACAGGAACTGTACCTTATCCCATCAGTTTGGAAATTCCCTTTAAAGGTGTGTTTCCAGTAAAGCTCGTTGTTTGCAGGTAGCTGAGAACCTCTCCTGCCTTCAAGGACAGTAAAAAATAAAGGTGGCTCCACTCTGAGGTCACTGCCAGCCCTGACTGGTGTGAGAGTCTGAAGCCTGCCTGGAATCCTGGGACCTTCAGAGACTTTTCCCCAACAGGTCAGTCAGATCTTGGGTATGTGATACAGAAAGGATCTCCATCTGTCTGCTGGATGCCTTCCAGGAACATCAACCAGGAACAAGTAAAACAACCTTCCCCCTAAGCTCCCCCTCTGAAGTCCCTGGAAAGAAGCTCTGTCTGAGCATGAAGGCCTCTTGGATGATGGGTTCAATTTGGTCAGTCACAAGAGATCTGAAAGATGCATATCAACAGGCAGAAAAGACAAAGAAAAAGAAAGAAGAGAAAATTGCTTTCTCAGCAAAGCCCAGCCTGGCAGTTTAATGATGGTTGGGGGCTTATGTACAGCCCCAGCTGTGCTGGAGAGGCTGATGAGGAAGGTAGGGCACACCATGCCAACAGGAGGCCTTGGATGGCCTCAACCTTCCAAGAGGTCTGTTGTGCTTAGGCTATTTATGGGTACACGCTGAGACCTTTGAACAAGCGGTAGGTGCATGGACAACGTGGCCTGTGATAAGTTCAAGGCTGACAGTCTCTAACTGGTCCCAAAGGAAAGGGAGTTGTTCCAAGAGCAGGTGACTTCAGCCTGCTGCACCAACTGGTGATGGGGAATTTCCACTGAAAAAAGCAAAAGCGAGACTGCCCGGAGCTGGCCCGCTCCCCGGAGCTGCAGGTCCACAGGACTCTGCTCCTGTTACAGAAGGAGATGTGCTGTTTGGAGATGTGCTAACATTGCAAAACCTTGCTTGGGCACAGTGACAGAGGGAGAGCATTTCAGTGGCCAGCAGAATGAGATTTAGCAGTTTCCACCTGTGCAATTCTTGCCAGTGGTTAAATTTACTGATGAGCTCTGCTGGTATTTGCACAGGAGGAGCAGTGTAATCAGTGTACTGATTTGTACAGGGGTGTAGGCCATGAATCCCTGCACTAGCTCATTCTGTGGGATTCCCAAATGCAATTTGCCCAAGTCTTCAGGAAAATGGCAATTTTGCAGCTGCACAATTTACTACACCTCTGGTCGTAAGTGGAGTAGCAGGGATGCCAAATCCAGGCAGAACCTTTGGGATGCAGTGCAACAGTGTCACAAAGAGTTGATTCTTCAGAGGGATGAATGCAGAGAGGGAGATGCTTGTTTCCTCTCAAACCACTCATGGATGTGCAAATACTTCCAGTTCACTCAGGAGAACCAAGGAAGGGAAGTGCCAGAGGAGAAATGTGGGCTCCTGAAGGTTCATCACAGAAAGAATCCCAGTAGGATACAACTAGAAAGTGAGCCGGGAAACTCCACTGTCCTAGAGCACATTGTACATACATTTGGAGCACAATGGAGTGGTGGATACCAAGGGAAAAGCATTCTGGTCATGGTGGAAAAGTCTGGAGTGAAAGGTCAAATAAGGCATAAAAGTTCTAGTGCATTAAATCAACCTACAGAGCACGTTGTTAGGTGGTGTCTGGAGCAGGAAGTTCTGAGATTATTATTTTAAAAGTTGGCAAATGTTTTAAGCCACTCTGTGTTTTTGTGCATTTCCAACAAGCCTAAACTAAGCTAAGAGAAGAAGTCCTACATTGGTTAAGAATCAGGAAGGATGTAGAAAATGCATGCAGGAGATGAATGCCCCTATTGCAAATAACAGAGACACCCCATGAAACAGTATCTGACAGACTCGTTCCATTAATGGGCTGCATTGCCTGGTGTCCTTGGGTTTCTGGCTGGAGCAGATTCTAAAGGCTGCAGACTATTTCACAAAATGCCCTGGAGCTTGTCTGTTAGGACACCAGTGCCAGATGTCCAAGTGAAAGATGTCCTCTCCCTCCAAGTCCTAGGAGGTATGGGAGGATTGCACAAAGCTCGAGGGAGAAACTCTGAATCCAGAACTTTTCAGCAGATCTGTGGGGTGGTTGGGATCCCTAAAACAGTTCCATGTGACCACAGCCTGAAGGGTTGGTGTGATATTTTTTTATTGCAGACTCTTCCAGTCAAGTGGCTTGCTCCTCAGAACTGCCTGAAGTGGTAACACCCAGCATATTGCAGTCCTTTGGGAGGCCCCAGGAGAAGCAAAGCACTTCCTTGCCATTTTGATGAAAACCTAAGGCCTTCTGCATGCCTTTTTATGGACTTCTGGGAGAAGAAGAAAGAGTTTTGGGTCATGCATGGAAGCACATGTTCCTTTTTTTTTTTAATCAAGTGGTAATCTGGGATATTTTACCATCTTAGAAGAAACAATGTGAAAGTCTTTAAAAGGATAAACCTAGAGCAACACTGGTGGACTTGCTGTATAAGGCCATATGGTACTGACCTGGATATTTATGGTGGTTACACATTACAGTGGGGTCCCAGGCTGTCACAAGGCCCATTAGAAAATGTAGTAGGAAAACAACACACTGGGCAAACAAAACTTCTGGGATTCACTCTTCCTCTGTCCTTCCTTCACTGCAAATGTAGCTGAGGAAAGCTGAGTCTGGAGAAATTGAAGCACAGATCCCCTTCCACCCTGCTAGCTCCAAAGGGGCAGAGATTTGCAGGAGCACTGCATGCACCTTGAGAGCACACTGGGAGTGGCTGCCTAGAAGGAGATCAGGGAGCACAAAACTGCGAGAAAGGGGAGTATGAATGTTTTGGATTAGCGATAGGAAAATACCTTCCTGAAGCACACTGTGTAATTACAGTAAATAAGAATGTGTCATTCATCACTTCTTAAATTATTTTCCCTCATTCACAGGATGGTGGGTTTATTAGAGCCTTGTCATTTTGAGGTCCTTCAGAATAAAGGAGGAGGCTGAGAGGTCAGGTGTGGGTGGGAGGAAAGCCAAGTCCTTCTAAATCCAAGTGTGCAAGACAGGCAGGACAGTCTCCCTCCTCCATGAAACAGAAACCACCCCATTCCAGACACTTGGGCTGCAGACAGGTGAGTGCTAAGAAGATGTGAGAGAACTTAGGGGAGAAGCCCAGTGTGTGTTTTTTGGGTACAGATGCTACTTGGAGCCGGATGGCTCTGAGCAAAGAGCCCAACTGCTGCTGTCTCCCTGGGTTCTGGCTGGGAAGGACTGAGCTTTTTAGCCAGAAGGACAGGAGGAGAAATCAGGGGATCTGTTGGTGCCTGTCTGCTTCAGCTGCCACCCCAGATCTATCTGGAATGTGCAAGCAAGGAGAAGTCCTCTGCATTGTGTAAACAGCACTGGACTGGAAAGCTGAAGTATTCCATAGGCATAGGAACAACTGCAGTCCAGCCCCAGACCACCAGCAGGACAGCACAGAGTTCAGCACAGATGCTCAGGAGAAGGGACAGGCATGTGTGATGATCACTAGAACCCACTGTCCCAGAGGGAAGGATCAGTCAGCCCTTAGACCCATCCTAGCTTGTCAGGACGTATCCAGGATACCTCTGGACCTTGTACCAGCTGGGAAATACCCTCTCAGCCACTGTGCCCGAATTCCCTGCTCTCTCCAGCGTGCCCTTTGCTCCCAGACCAGATGGCAGCATGGTCCCCTGTGCTGGCAGTGCTCCCTGGGGTGTGCAGTGCCACAGGGAGCTACCCCATGGTACGTGGGGCTCTGAGGCTCTTGCAAATCCTGCTTGCAGGCTCACTTGCCCTCGGAGTTATTCCCCTCCCCGCGGATTTACCAGGCTGCTGCAGCCGGGCGGGAGCGTGCGAGCAGCGGTGGTGGCAGGCCTGGCAAGCCTCCCTTCTTCACAGGGAGACTCTCCTCCCCCCATGAGCAGGTTTCCAGACAGCTGCCTTTTATGAGGGCAGATTTCAGGAAGGCTCTAAAAGCCAGCCTCCTTGAACTCGTCTCCCAGTCCTGTGCTCTGTGTCCTGCTGGGGAGGCACTGCGTGACCCCTTCCAGCGCCGGCAGCCAGGCTTTCAACGTGGCAGGGGCCGGGCTGTGTCTGGGCAAATGTTTTCTTTGTGTGGTCAGAAGGCTGGGCTGGGCAGAGGCGCCCTGCCCGAGGCACATCCTGACAATCAGCCCCTGCCCACCCAGGCCAGGCTGGGTCCCGATCCCCCACGTGGGTGGCAGGGACAGCGAGGGTGGCAGTGACCCTGGGTCTTCCCCAGGCGTAGTGCTTTTATCTCAGGAGCAGCAGGGACGCTCACCCTGGTGGGGAGGGATGCAGGCTGCTGAAAAAAGAGCCCGGGGTGCACCACAGGATGGGGATAGTGCCACCCACATGGCCCACCTGTGGGATGTGCTGGCACCCACTGCCTCCATGGCTTGGCTTTAGTGCTGGCCCCTGGGCAGAAGGTGGTGCAGCCCAGCAGGACCACCAGGGACCCCTGTCCACAGCCAGGCATTGCTGAGGTTGCTGTTCCATCACACTCCACAGCCGAGGGTCCAAAGGTAATTTGAGCCAAGGGTAATTTGAGGGTCCAAATTACCTTTGCATAAAAATGCTTTGCATCCCAGACCCCAAGCACAAACCTGCCATGCCTGCTGGTGGCCTTGGCAAAGAGAAAGGCATTAAATCACCAAACCCAAGGCTTCAGCATGTGCCCATTAAAGCTCATGAATTTATGTCAAAGTTAGAAAAAGTCTGTGTTATGGAAAGGTCAGTGTTCTGTTTTATTGCTCTTTGCTTCCTTTGCTGTCCTAACAAGGTGTGAGGAGGAAGCCACAGGCTGGAGGGGTGTAGGACTCATGGAAGTGAGCGGGTGAGGTGTGACATCCAGGCCAGGCAAAGCAGTGGGTGATGCTCACCCCACCCTCCCTCTCAAGCAGGGCAAGCAGCAGGTCCCCACAAATCTGCTCTGCTGCAAGGAGAAGAAGCCATGCAGCCATTTCAATGTTTTCTTTGAACTTTACTCTGTGACTTTTCTAAAACAGCTGTGGCCAAAATTCAGCCCGTGGATCTTGGCACAGTGTCCAGGCCTTTGCGAGGAGGTCTCACTTCGGGATTTCCTGTATGGTACAAACCACTCTTTAAAACCCCCAGTGTGTGAAGTCTTTAGCAAGGCAATAAGACCTTGACCAGAACAGTTTTTTCCTGAAGATCAGAGGCACAGTAAGGTACAAACACCTGCACCTGCTCTTGGAGCTGATCTGAGGTGTGGGAGCTCAGCTGAGCAGAGTCAGGCAAGCAGGACCACTACCACATCCCCATTCATACCCATCCATGGCAAGGAGATTGGAAGTAGATGATTTTTAAGGTCCCTTCCAACTCAGGCTGTTCTATGACTCTGTGATTCCTCAGCCCCACAAACCTGAGGGAGACAACAAAGCTTAGAGTTTTTTATTACCTTCCCATTTTGCAGATTAGCGTTATCATTACTGTTCTATTTTCCATTTTAAACACATTTTTTTTGTGTAGCCAAAACAATTTAGAGGAGTTTCTTGAAGCTCTGCAGAAGGGGGGCAGCAGCTGGGTGCTGGCAAGTGCCTGCAGCAGGAATGTGTCTCCTTTATGTCTCCATCTTCTGTGAGGCCAGTCCATCCACTCCCAGGAGCACTATCCTCAACAGCTGGGTTTTTTTAGCCTCCTTTCTGGGGCTGACCACTGCAAGAGTCCCCTCAAACTCTTATATGCAGCTCAGTGTGGCAAAGTCCATGCTGGCAGTTCAAGATCCCCACTAGCACCAGCACCAGATGCCAGAATCAGGCAAATTTCAGATCTGTACCTTCATGCCTGGAGAATTCAGGCCAGATGTGACAAGAAGCAGCGACTTTCTCTGTAGAGGGAGGAATAAGACCCCAAGATGCCACATTGTTATCAATCACCCTGCTTTTGCCACTGTCTGGCAACTGGAACCCTGGCAATAGGAGAGCTGGAGGCAGCTTGCAGCCTGGCCTGTGTGCAACATGGTGCCTTAGGGACCCATAATCAAAGTTTTGATTATTAGCGTAACACGGGTCATAAAGAGGAAATAGAATGAAATAAAATGAAAGTGCAGCTATCAGCTTCCCTTGAGTTTAGCCTGATCTATTTTAATTTAAATGGAAAACGCCACATAACTTATCTATAACACTCTAAAGCCCTAGTAAGGAACATATTGCCAGCTCTAGATAGTGGCATGTTTTACCAGCAATATGATGGACATAAAGCTCTTTAATACACACAGAAAACCAGACCTCAAATGCTCTGTGAGGAAAATAATTTGGGCCTTGTCAAAGAAAGTAGGGAGCTTGGGGGCAGGAAGAAATGCACAGTAGCTGGCACGGAGTCCCATCGTGTACCTTGGCATCTTTTTATCTGTTTCTGGAAATTCTGAATGGCAAGAATAGAAAACATCCATCGCAAAGGTGCTGTGAGGCAATTCTGTGCACGTGAAGTGTTTCGAAAGCCCTGGGAGCCTTGCCCAGCTGTCACAGAGTGACCCCGGGCAGGGGGTCATTGCCATGAGCTCCCAGTGTCCCTTCAGCAAAATGGCCAGAGGAGCTTTGCTCCAGTGCAATTTGCACTGCAGGTCCTGAGGGCAAAAGCTCTTGGTTTGATGGGCTCCTCCAAGATTGTTTTTATGTTCATGACAGATTGCAAGTGGAATAAAATTCCTCTTTGCCTCAAAAAAGGCTTTGGGGAGGTGTGCACGGTTTGTCTTCTGGAAATGCCCCCCCTCACGTGGAGCTGGCACCCAGCTGGCAGGGACCATCCCCGTGCCCGTGTGCCATGGGAAGGCAAACCTCTTGCAGCTCCCACCAGCACACTCGAGTTCCCACTCGATGTGGAAAGCACCAGGATGGTGTGGAGAGTGCTGCTCCAGTGGCCTGGCACCGATATCAAAGGCAGGTACGTGGCCTTATTTGCCACTCGAGGCAGCTGCAGGACGGCGCCGCTTCCCTCTGCAGGGGGAAGCTCGTGCACAGGGCCGGAAGCCATCATGGAACAGCCAGCTCAGGAAGGGGCCAGGGCCAAGATTTTGTTTTTAACCTGTTTCTTGTTTATTTAAGCCTTTGAGGAAGACGAATAAAAGCAGCCAGCGAGCGAGGCGGGCTGTGTTGCAATCGGAGCTGCGTGTGCTGGCCGGGTCGCGGCGAAGGCGGCCTGTGTGACAGTGGACACAGCCTGTCCGGCCACTCCTGAGCCCCACAGCCCCACCAGCCGCTTGCACAGCAGCCAGGCTGCTCTGAGAAGGTGTCCTGAGCACATCCAGCAGCAGCTGGTGCTTTGGCTGGCTGCAGGAGAGCTGTGCTGCCTGCCAGGCAGCGCCGCGGGATCAGGGCGCTGGAGCTGCTGCTGTGAAGGAGGAATTAGAGGCACAGATGTTTTGGTTATTTTGTGCAGAACAAGTCAAAGTAACTCGTTCCCTTTTGCAGAGAGGCATTAGTCCCAGATGCCTGCTCCCAGCTAGTGCTGCCTGTGCCACAGGGCTCGCTACCTCCTGCCCCAAGAGCAGGGACAGGCCAGTCCTACAGAGCTTCTGTCCCTCTGTGCAGCACCAAGAGATGTTGCACTGCCATGTATTTGATGCTGCAATGGGACAGCAGCAGATTTGCCATGATCAGCCAATTTTTGTTGCAGCTCACACCTCCCTTGCTGCATTCATGCTCCCTGGTTCAGGCTCCAGGTTTTGCTAAGGGCAAATTCATGTTCCATCAGAGCAATGCTTACCAGTGAGAGCAGTGGTCCAGATATGGGCTGTGGGGGAATGTCTGCCCCCTGTCTCCCATCTGCACAGGCTGCTGCTTGCCCTGACTGTGATCTCACAGTGCTCTGGTTTGGGAGAACACTGCTTTGGGAACCCCCAACTATTCCCACCAGGTCTCAGCAACATGGAGCTGGCAGCTGGAACTGGGACTGGGATCACTGGGATGGTATTTGAACCAGAATTTGACTGTAGAGCTGGGAGATAAACCCACAGTTTCCTATTGCAGAAAATGTAGACTCAGGTAGAGGTATCTTGTTGTTTTTAACACGCAGAGGATTAGTGCTTGTCTGAAGTCATCCCGATTTTTAAAAGGGTAAATAAGATGTAAAAATTGGATTAAGTGAGAATGTCACCATGGGGAGGGTCTGACTGGGGCTTGGGGTCAAAGTACAATGTGTGGAATAAAGTGAGAGCATCGTGGGTTTGGATTCTCTAACTTTCATCAGTAGGAGATACCTTCACCTCTTAATGTCATTTTAGAAGGACCCATAAAGGGCACTTGGTTTAACCCATTTCAAAAAGTTCTAAGCCAATGTTAGGATGCTTTTCTGAAATGCTCCATTCCCCTAAGACAGTGAATGGACATGTCATAATCTATTTGTAATTCTCCTTCCAAGTTTGCTTAAAAAGTAAATGAAGCCATTTCAGAAATTCAGCTGACCAAAAAAACCAGCTCTGGCCAGTGATTTCAGGCTAAGCTAATGCAATTATCATTCTTATCCATATTGTCATGCAGTTAGTCCCGCTGAGCCTAGCACTCAACTGTCCTGATTTTTCATCATGAATTCTCTTTGTTCCTCTTCAAGTATTACTCCTGATTAAGGTCTGCAATTCGAAAACCTTAATGTCAGATTTTAAAGTGACAGCTGATTTTCCTTTGAGCAAGTTTGTTTTGTATGGATAAGCTTTTACACAGCATTGACATATTTTTGACTTCTCTTTACCATTCAGTTTCCTTTGTAGATACTCTTCTAATTGTCTCTGAAAAGATTGTTGAGCTTGTGCTCTCAGAGACGGTGACAAACCCTCTTGCAGGTGTTGTTGTGCAGCGGGGGGCAGACACGAAATGGAAGCAGGCACCAGGAATGCAAATTCCCACTGCAATTTGGGTCACATGTCCAAAGGGAATTATAATTCCTCACATGCTTTCTCACACAGCAGGACACAGGACCAGAGGGATTGCTGCCTTGGACTGGGCTCTCAGCTCATCTACTCCACTCTTTTCTCTCTGAAGGTGCCCAGCTGCCAAGTCCTGTAAACCCAGAACGAGAAACACCAGAATGGCCGATCCTAACTTGCTTATAGGAAAATATTTTCCTAACCCTAGGCATATATCACTTGGCATGTCCCCTGAAGAGCTCTGGTTTATATCCCTTCTGCTTGATTATCTCCAATGAGGTAACCCTGGAGATATCCACAACCTTTATAAATGCCCATGCATTTTTTTCAGACCTCCTGAGCTCTGTGTCTCGGCAATCTCCGGTGGCAGTGAATCCCAATCTTGCAATGCTCTGCTGAGCACATCCCCATTCCTCCTGTCATTTTTAAAATCAAATCAAGTATTCCCATTCCCTGGAGTTTCTTGCCCCAGCCTCCCTTGGGCTTTGCTCTCTGCTCTCTGTATCCATCAGTCAGTACCACCTTTATTAATATTCTCTTCCACCCCATGATCCACCTCTGCACAAAAGCTTTCCAGTCCTCTTGAGCAGGAATCTCTTTGGTCCTTGAGGCACAGAATTGCCTGCCCTCCAGCACATCCCTCTCCCTCCTTTACTGCTCCTCACCAGGACTGCAGATGTGGTATGGATTATTTTGAGGTCTGGGCATAGGGACTGATGCTATAGATAAAGGTGTGCTGAAATCAGGAGCTGTCTCAACCAAGGTACTAAGATTTGCTCTTGTTATCCTGATCTGGGCCAATACCTACAGCAGGGACATCAGCCAGGGCCTGGCAACTCCTTCCTGCAACTTCTATTTCACCCTGGCAAACCAGACCTCCACCTTCACCTTCCCTGTGTCACTGAGGCCATCAACCTGCCCGTGCCAGGACTCCTTACACAGCTGCTCAAGGCCTCACTTGCAGCAGAGACTTCATTTTGTGTAGGAAAATGTGTATGTCCATAATCCCTGGTTGGGATCCACAGTGCTGGCAGCGGGCAGTCTGCTCTCAGCTGTTCTGGTGGGTGAAACAGGTGTAAAAAAGTTAGGAGAGGGATTATAAGAGCTACTACAGTCATCAGAGAGACAAAAAAATTAATCTAGCACAGACAAGGTACTCACAGGGCACACGGAGAGCCATTGGAGTGAGGGTTTGATTGGCAGCATCCCTTTGATAGTGCCTGTGAGAGCAAAACTGTGAGAGCAAAACTGATCCTGCAAGTGTTCCCAATTCAGCTGTGGGTGCCCAGAGGAGAGCTCCTGGGCTCTGGAGAGCAGGCAAAGCCAGCAGGGAGCTGCCAGAAAACACTGCTGTCATTGCAGAGGAGGCCCTCTTGTTGCCTGTTTAAGCTGCTTATGGATGACTGAGACAAAAGGCTGGTTTTGCTTTTGCCTTGTAGCTTGAGCTCAAGGTTGGACACTCCCAGAGCAGTGGATGTCCAAGGGCACAGCTCCCCATGATGGAGCCCATATGAAGTGGCCTGTGCTGGCAGCAGGCAGATGACAGTCACAGATACCACTGACATAATTTTAAGGCTGGGTGAACACACTGCAGCTGGAAAAACACACAAAAAAAGGGCATTTACACACCTTGTACAGGCAACTGCAATACAGGCAGCTCTGGTAGGGATGTTTGCTTTTCAAGTTACTCAAGACATCCCATTATACAACCCCCTTTTCAGTCAACTAAAGCTTTGCCAAGCATTTGAGGTGATTTTTTCCATACTGTATGGCTGCCTCTGACATCTTTGAGGGAAAGATCCAGCCAAATGGGCTGGGCCAACACCTGGCGCTGAGCACAAGAGGAGAGGGCAGAAGAAACTGTTTTGCACCACATGAAGTGTTCCTGGTGACCTTTTTGCTGAATGGCTTGAGCATAGCCTTGCTTCAGAGCAGGGGTTTGAAATTTGGCACGAGGGCTCAGTGTCATGTCAGGGGTTTGCCATGGGTCTTTCCACTGCCTCCCACCCTGCACCACCTCCCTGCTGCTGCCAGTCCCTGGGTTGTCTGAGTTGTCTCACCTAGTACCTCCTGGTTTTACAGCCCTGCTAATGAGCCATGGGACTGCCAGAGTGCCATGAGACCATGGGATTTCTGTCCTTTTGTGATTTGAAAAGCTACATTCAGAAAGTCGTGTTATAAATTATTACAGCTGCGCAGTGAATTATTGAGAGGTTTAGAAGTGCCGAGATTGAACTGACCTGTGCAAATTCAATTCACTGGCCAAAGCTGGTTTGAAAGAGATATCTGTTGCTGCTTTCTTCATCTGAAGAATGCCTTTCCATCTGAACTTTCCTGTAGTTCTAGGTACAACGTATTAATAACCCCCAACCTTTTGGTGCTTTTTTCAACATAGCTTGAACTGGATGTTCCATATTTGAAACCAGTTGAGATTTTATGAACGTTGCTGTGTATCCTAAAAGAAATACTCTTCTTTTCCTCTTGTGCAGCATTGACATGGAAGAGATGTTGAGGAGAAGGCCCTACCATTTGCCATCAACCCACCAATTTTTGTCTGGATACCTGAGTGCCCCCAGGCTAGCACTGACAGGGCACAGCTCTATGAATGATGGTCCTGAATCACCACTGGATCATCAGTGGGATTTGGATGGATGATCAGTGGGTTCTCAGCCACATGGACACCCCATGGTAATTGTCTCTGTCGTCACATTGTTGTGTGTAAACTGATTTTTATAAATGTCACCATAACAGCACCACATGAGCAGGCAACTGAAGTTTAAATTTCCCTGGGCATAGTGTTTCCAATATACAGCTAATAACTCCTCTGCAGCAGAGGATTTAAAGGCATGAGTGACCTTGTTGTAAAGGCACTTGCCTGGGCTCAGATGGCAGGAGGACAGCTCCCATCCCTGTCACAGGCTGCCTGTCCAGCTTCAGACAGGCCTCAACCCAGCTCACCAGGCACATGTCGGGGTGCACATCCCATTGGCATTACCTGGAGGTAACCTGAGCACTGAAGGTCCTCAAGAGAGCCTTTCTCTCATCATCTGGGCAGCCTCTGTCTCCTCCTATACTGCCAGTTCCCTGCACACCTTGCCAGGCTGGGCACTGAGGTGTGCTGCTTTGCTCTTCTCACACTGTGACACTTCCCAAAGAAAGAGAAACGGCCTGGAGAAAAGGATGAGTCCACAGCTGCAGGAGGAGATTTTCTGGAATTAAGGACCATTAGCAAATATTGAGGAAGCCCATGGGTGCTGGGATGAGCTAGAACAGGGTAGAGGAGAATCCTGCTTCAATGCAGGAATGGATAAGAAGAAATTGATAGTAAGAAACACAGAGGATCTCTGGCAGGAGGGAGTGACACAACAAGACAATCTCAACAGCATCTTTGGCTCTACTGTGCTTGTTAGACTGTGCTTTCAGCATTGCTCCATTATCACAGTTTCCCTTTCAGTTAATGCACAGCTCCACAGATCTCAGTTTTAACCTGTGGATTCCCGAGGGATTTGTGCAGGTGAGGAGCTTAACTGTCTCAGGTGCAGCCAGTTTTGTGGGTGATACTGATGTGGAGTGAGCGGCATTCGCAGCTAATTAAAAGTGCTACACTTTAAAATAATTTCTGCTAATTACAAAATCTTTAGCAGCACTATTTTAACTACATTTTCCATGTTCCATGGGGACTTGAACTCTGTTAATTTTGCACTTACTCTCTTGGCACCATTTAGCATATCAAAATGGCCATGAAATTAAAATACCTTAGCCATTTTTACTTCTCTAGAAATTAATGCTAGCAGGAACAGGAAAGAGTTTTGCTGCAGGAAAAATGTGACTAAATTCAGGCCTTTTCCCCCTTTTTTCCCCCCACAAAAGGACATTATGTTATAGTGCTGACTGACCCAGAGGAGCACAGGAGCTGCTCTGGGCACAAGCTCTGATTGCTGTGCCAGGAGGAGGATGCACAAGGCCACAGTTCCTTGTCCCATGAGCCTGGACAGTGAGTTAGTGCTAAATGACATTCTCTTGGCCCCAGAATAAGTCAGTACCTGTCAAAATCAGTACCCTGGTGTTTTAACTCCCACTCTGGGCACTGGCCACTGAGATGCAGCAATGTCAGACACCAAACCAGCATCAGAATGAGCACTGGGCCTCAAGCGTGGCATTCCCAGGTGCCTGTTTTGCCTCACAAACTACACTGCTTGCCCCTGTAAGACAGAAATGTCCTTTAAAAAGGGTGAAAAAGAGAGGGGGAATGTGAGACTTCTCTTTGGAACCAGGCAGAGTGCATTTGCAGTGTCCTGACATGGTCACAGCAACCCAAACACACAAACAACATCACTCTGTGAATTTGCAAGAAAAATGGCTCCGTTATTTAGCAATGAAATCTCCAAATCAGACTCTGGCAGTCACTCTGAAAAACGACATAAACATTCAATACAAGAACAATCAAAAATACATCAGATTTTTTTTTTTTAACTGAGAGGAAAGACTCACATCATTCCACTGAATGCATGTCTACACAGATCAATGTCAGCTCTTATTCATTTGCTACTTCTAACTATGTGCATTTATTCCTGTTCCTTGGGCTGTAGTCACCTAGCCACTGTGATGGCTTTGTTCTGCATGCTCTGATGAAACTGAATTCTGGGTCTTTGGAGCACAGGGCACATAATTTTCTAGTCCTGTCTCATCCATACAGCATCCTGTGAGTGGCCCTGCACACAGCCCTTGCTGGCAGCCTCTCTGTCTTCTCCCTCTTTGGAACAAGGGGGTATCCAGGAGAGTTATCAGCCTGCCTCCTCCACTGGATTGCTTGTGGACCCTGTGCACATCATGAAACCTTTCCTTGCCTTTTCGAGCCACAAAGCTGCATCAGTCCTGGTGGGATGAGCCTGGCAGCAAGGATTTGTTCTATGTTTGCTTTCCCCACTTGTAAACTGAGCATCATAATACTTGCCTAGATCAAAGGGGGTACGGGGAGAATTAAATAATTAATGTATGTAAAGCACTTTGAAAGATGAAAGATGCTATATAAGTACAAAGTATTAACTAAAAAAAAAAAAAAAAAAAAAAAAAGAAAACTGAACTGGTTACTGATGTAAGCCTCCACTTTATTCTGTAAGAAATGCATGAAATCAAAATAATTGCCACTAACAAATTAGGAGTTTGATTATGCCAAGCCCTAACACAGCTAGTCAGGGGACTGACATCATCCTTGCCTTCTCCTGTGGCTGAGTTAGGGCACCCAAACGAGCAAGAGGGCTCCAAAAGTGTGCCCATAATGGGGATTTGGAAGGAAAGGCACTTCCTGCATCACTGAATCATCTCAAGCCCCATGTCAAACGGTACAATGCAAAAATTGATGCTGCAGTGCCTTACAACAAGCTGTTCCTTGGTGTTCCTCCCCCTCACCGCTCCAATGGCCAGGATGGTTCCCAGGCTAGAGGCACTCATGGCCATTTGTATCCATTTGTCCTTGTGCCAACATTGTTTTAAGTTTAACGCAGGATATTTATAGATCAATCGTGTCCTCTCCAACTGCTGATGTTGTTGGGCAGAACCAGGCAATCCCTGTGAGCTCCTATTGTTACCTAGGGTCTGCAGCCCCACCGAGCACCCTCGGTTACACTGGTCCTGTCACAGCTCATCTTTCCCTAATAGAGATGAACAAAGCTGAGTGCAGCCTCCTCACAGGGCCCAGCAGTACTTGTTCTCCATCACCAATACCTCTCAGTCCCCTGTGGGAAATACTTGACTCATCCTCTCTCACATTTACCTTTCTCTATGGCCGTGCTGTGCTGCCATTTCAAGGCAATCCTGCGACCAGCCAAGGCGCTGGAGATGTTTTATTTTCCCAGAGAAACTCTGGCCCTTCAGCCTTACGTGCCAAACCTTACATTTGGCACAGTTGAATTTCGTCCTATTCCCATTGTTCCCACCCTCGAGGTCACGCAGTTCTTCCTGTTTGATAGGCTGGGGCCTCTCTGTATTGACAAGCGCTCGCATGTCTGTGTCATCAGGAAATATCACCACGCGCTCCTCCCTCCTTTGTGTGACAGAAAAATATGGACTGAAAGCAGTCCCCAGGCAGCCCTCAGACAAATCCACCAGCAACCACCTTCCAGATCTGCCTTCAGCTCATGGGGCTTTCACCTCCTGCCCCACTATGCCTCACCTACCTTGCAGAGATGGTTGAGGTTCTTCTGGAGGGAAAGATGGTGCAGGTCCGTAGGGCTTGCCGGACCCATCCAGTGCTTTGGAAGTGGCTGTGATCCCCTGGGGACATTGCAACAGAGAGTCAGACAAGTTGCGAAGCTCTGACATTTCATAACAATGTCAAGCCAGGGAAATGTAATACCCAGGGTAACTTGGGATGGAAGGGAATATTCTTCAACATCTGGTGGAGCACATGCAGTAATTCTGGCAGCACAGAGGGCTCTGTGTCCTCAAGAACCCTCTTACATTACAACATGTTGGTTGGTATTGCTGCTCAGAGGGAAACTGAGCCCAGGTGGAGGGCAGAGACAAGGGGGCTGTTCCAGGGAAGAGGTGGGCAGAGATTGAGGGTCCCAAATCTGTCACACAGTTCTAGCCTAGACCCCAGGCCTCTGTTTCACCTCAGATGAAGACCAGGCAGCTTTGGTATTTGTGGAAATGATTTATAGATGGTTTACATCGATGCAGCAATGCAGGAAGCAAAGGGATACTGATTTTTGGGAGTAACCAGCTCTTTGTGAGGCAGAAGATTATGGCCCAGCATCTACTGGGCCCTGTAGTTGCTAAGGCAAGCTCAGGAGGAGACTGGGAAAGAAGAATCCCAGTATACTCCGGTCTCCTGTCTCCAGGGAAGATCATGGGGTCCACCTTTGAGCCAGCCAAGAGGTAAAGGCAAATCTTGGCCATTTGCAACCAGCAAACCAGCTTCAGTTGGGCTGAAGAAATCAGCTCCAGCACTCAGGTGCTTCAGGGCTCCAAAGATGACTTTGAGAAAAGCCACCACTTCTGGTGGACCCTGGTCAGAGGAAAGTCACAACCACTTGCTTTCGAAAGACTGACTTCTCAGAAAATTCCAGCTGGTGCCTTCCAGAGGACCCAAAACTGTATTTCAGGCAACTGCAGAGCCTGTGAGTACATCAGGCCTTGAAGTACTGCTGGAGCAGTGAGTGACACAGCGAGACCGCCCAAGTGCCAGCGTGAACCTGGAGCCAGCTGCAGAAACAAAGCCCTGAGTGTCTTTGCGTTCCAGAAAGTGCAAGAAATGAGATACCTGTGAATATGCTCCACAAAGTTTGTCCTGGATCTTTGGAGAGAACACCTTATTAGAGCTGCTGGTAGCATTACACTGGCTCAGAAACAGGTTTTTTCATGTGTCTCTTCAGAATAAGGCCTTTCTAATTTTATTACAAAACATCCACTTGCATGGGACAAGCTGAGCACACTTGGCACCCACTGCTATGAAGCTCCTTCCTTTTACCCCTCTCATTAATGAAAAGTGAGAGCAGGAGCCCTTGCCCTTCCCTCTGCTGCCCACAATGTCCTGGTGTAAAGCCACAGGCAGATTTCCTGGAACTTCTGTATATGGTTTAAGACAGCATCCTGAGCCCTGCATGTGCATGGGGGTGTGTGAATGCATTCCTGTGAGCACAGACACAGAACAGACCTAATTGTTGTCCTCAGCAAGAACATGGCTGGGAGGATTTGCCTCTGTTTAACCAGGTAGCGACTAACACCTGGTGAGAAGATGTAACAGCCATAATATCTCATTAACGTGCTTTGACAGATGATAACCTCTTCAAACATGCATGGGAGAGAGAGAGGACCAGCTTTGGAAAGGGCACAGAGCGTTTGTAAACTGGTTATCCCTGGTTTTCACACTCCTTAACCCTGCTCAGAGAGATGCAAAGGTCTCTGGGCTGGTGTAAAATACTCACCAGAGCGTGGTGATGTGTAGAGCAAGCTGCAGCCCTTGGCTTTGCTGTTGTGTAGCATCTCAGCTTCTTGCTTCTTACTCCCTCCAGTTTTGAGGGACTATCAGCTGTAGCATCTAAGGATCCTCTCCAGGCCTCAGGCAGAAATCTGACAATATGTGCCTTCCATCCCAAAGAACCTGCCATAAGAGTAGAAGATGAGGCAGAAACAGTCAGATCATTATGCACAGCTTAAGCACTGTTAAGTTTTGTACAGGAGACCCCCACAAATGTCTGGGCCACTGTCTGGATTCAGGGAACCACAGCTGGAGGTGAGGAGCCCCAGGCATGAGGCATCTAAGGGAGCTTTAGCAATAGCAAAGGTCTAGGAATTTGAACTGGTGTAGGACAATCATTTTGGAGACTGCAAGGGACAATTTCTTCCCAAGCTGATTTTTTTATATGCACAAATTTACTTCATGGTCAGAGGCAATGGAGGGAGCAAGGTGCATTGTTAAATACGTGGCCTCCAGGGGTGGAGTATCCTGACACAGAACAACTCCTGTTCTCTCCTTCTTTCCACATCTGTCACCCCAACCAGCTAAACTGAAATGCTCTGTACCTTGGCCTTACCCCTAGTGATGCCAAAAGGGCACATGGAGCACATGCAAGGAATACTGTGGGATGGATGGTTCCTCTGGAGGTCACCTGGCACAGTCCAGCTCTCACAGCAGAGCCTACAGACACTCAAAACAACATGAACTGGCCTCAGAAGAGCCTGTCAAAAACAAGCCTCACCTCCAGATGACTTGAACTTTAAAAGTGCTGTGGCAGAAGCCAGCGTGGATTGCCTGTGTTGGACCCACTTCTAATTGGCCTTGTCTTTCATGCAAATGTGCTTTCAAGAGCTACATATTGTCATTATCTCTTGTCCATGGGCACGAGGTTTTGGAAACCACGGCCTGACTTTAAACCTTTTTTCAGGGAGAACCTTTCATCATTTGCTTTAATGGGGAACCCCCCCTCCCAGTTTGGCCCAGCCTTTGTGCTGAGCTTTGGCTACGTGTCAGTGCTTGGCCCAGCGCTGCAGTCCACGGTCTGCTGCAGGGTGAGGGGATCAGGGGAGCAAGAAGCAAGGGTTAGGCAGGGGCTTAGCTTCTCCTTAGCCCAGACTGGCTTGGACAGTGGTGATCCTTTGGCTGGCTGTGGCACATTTGGCTCCCTCCCAACTCCAGCTGTCACACTGTGGGTGGCATCTCCGAGGGGACCCCTGGGTCAGCAGCTTTTTGTGGAGCTGCTCCTTGGGCAAAGGGAGCCAAATGTCCCACGGTACTTGGGGCAACGAGGACAGCTCTGTTCAAGCCTTTGTTCCTTGATAATTCTGCTGCTCTGGATTTGTGTGCTGCAACCCTGCCTCTGGCACTTGGCTGGGGCGCTGATGCCTGGAGAAATATCAGCGTAACCGCGATTACGTGGGAGCGAGCGCCTGTGCGTCTCTGGCAGCCCAACCACGCCAATCCCGCTCTAGTTCCAGGGCAAAGATGGCAGTGGGGAAAAAATCCCAGCTTTCTGGAGTCCCATGCAGTGCTGTGTGTCCCCAGCCCCGGGAGAAGCAGTAGGAAAGACTGTGTCACCACAAAGCTGCAGCCTAGACCTCGCCTTTTCCACGCCTGGCGCTGTGTGTGCTCTTTGACTTGTTGTCACCGTCACCCGGGCTGCTCTGCTTTCTGGCAAGGAGAGGAACAAGAGCAGGCAATGTTTTACAGAGGATGGTGTCTGGCCATGGAAAAGCTGTGCAACATGACTCATTTTGTGTAAAGGACATGAAATTACAACTGCGTGCCACATGAGAGATGCTAGCTGGGCTCGAATCAAAAAACATCCTCATCCAGGAAGGGTATTCAAGCATGTGCTTAATTTAAGAACATACTTAATCAGGGCCTTTGGGCATAAAAGGGTAATGATTATTCTTGTGTTGCTGGGAAAATCCAAGTGACATCCGGAAGATGTATTACTAGAGAAAATTTAGTGTTATTTCAGTGTCCTTGTTTAATCTTTCAATTTCCAAAAATGTAATTCTTTTAATTTGTCATTGCTATGAGTTCCTTCACAGCTGTTTTACACTCGATTGTTAATGCCAAGTGGAATCAGCAAACACAATCTGGTTCAGATAATAAGTATGGAAGATCAATCCTGCATCCGTCTCTTTTCTCTGTCCCCATTAAACTTCCCAGCATGTAAGATATCTGAGTGTGGCTTTGCAGAGACAGCTAGCCACAGCAAAAGAACCTCTGGTACACACAGTTTAATAATTTAAAATCAGCAATATCCCTGCCCAGAATTTTTTCAATGTATTTGACCCCTAATTTTCTCTCTAAATAGCCATGTACTGCTGCAGAGATTAGAAATTGTGGGATTCTGAGATGGATATGCCTTTAAGTGTGCCAGGAGCCAAGGAGAGCCTCCCTGTCTCAGTGTGACCCGGGTAGATGGCAACTAATGTCTGTGTTGTCCTTGGAAAAACCGTGTGGCACAGCTACTCCAGACCCAACAGCTGGAAGAAGGCAACTCTGCTCTATGTTGACCACATTTCATGGTTTCATACCCAAACCTTTCTGTCATTGCACAGAAGATGTCCCCTGAGCTGGCCTAGACTTCTCCTGCTCTAAGGCATCTGGGGACCAGGTGGAATTTCCAAAAGGTGTGCAGGGATCTGGGACCCGAGGGAACATCCCACGTATACCCTGAAGGAGATATTTCACCTGCTGCCCTTGGGCATGGCCTCATTTGTTGTTACCTGCTGTACAGTAAAGATATTTAGGCACCTGTTTTACCAGAGATTCTCCAGCCCAGAGATAAACAAGGGTTGTTATTGGCCGTAGGGTAAGTTCTTGTTAATTTTATTGACCTTGGGTTAAATCCTGTTCATCCTCCTCAGGCAATTGCTCCCACTGAAAGCAACATGAATGTCAACACGGATAAAGCAGCTGGATTTTGGCCCCTTTGAGAAGACAGCAATCATAAATCCAGCTGCCAGCACAAATCCAGGTGCTAAACCAGGGATTTTCCTGGGGGAAAGTCCGCAGTAAAGATCATGGGGATAGAACCAGGGAAATGGATGGGCATAAAGGAAAAGAAAATTCCAATTTCATTTCACTCTAATTATCATTAGGATAGATGTTGAACTGGGCATCATTTAAACATGCCCTCAGCTTTGCCAGTGCTTCCTGGTCTGACCTTGGTGATGATCCTTGAACACCCTGTCCTTCTCAAAGCTGTAGTTAAATATAGTTGTGCATGGCTTTGAGAGGCAAGATACGCCCATGAGTGCAAGTTATTGTAAGGATATTTTAAAAAGTGAATGATTGTGACAAAACATCTTAGTGGGAAACTGTGAGAACATGGCACTCTACGAAACATGACTAGAGGAGGATTTTTTTTCAATTTTTTTCACCTCTTGTTTATTTTCCTCTTCCTTTTTTGAACAATGTATCTTAATCTCTCTCTATGGATGTAGCATGAGAGTTATGTGTGCAGAAAGCATCTGAAACCACTTTGTTTCTAGTTTTCTTTCATCCGTTTGGTGTTATAAATAACCAAAGAGGATATTGCTTAATCCATAAAACAAAGTGACATCATAATTTATTAATACAGAAGACACAGTTCATTGCTGTTAAATGCCATAAAGAGCTGGAAATGGAGTAGTTTCTCAGAAGGCACTGCCACTGTGTCAGAGGAAATATTTCCTCAATGCTACACCAGCATGTGCAAGATCCTCTCTGAGTACCTCACCATTTTGGCCAATCCCAGCTGAGCTGCTCTGCCACATCCAAAGGCAATTTTGGTGGAGATTTCTCCAGTCTCTGATGTCTTCCTTCCACCTGCCCCGCTCCTCCCAACACTTTGCTGCTTCTATGGGAAAGGAAAAAAAAACTGCAACTGCCCTGTGGTGGGGACAGAGCTGCCTGGACCATTTAAGGTTCTCTCATGGGTGTCTGTGGGGCAGCAGCACAAGCCCACGTGTCCTCAGGGTGTCCCTGTGCCAGCGGGGACACGGAGCTGCCCGCACGGAGGAGCGATGCCGTGCATCAGGCTGTACACACTCGGCCCTGGGCCAGCAAAGCATTTCAGCACCTGTTTACCCCTCAGCTTTTGAGTAATTACTCTGGCCTGAGCTAAGCACAAGCTTCCCACAGCCTCCCTGCTCCCCTTGGTCTTTCCTTGCAGGATTTGTGCACCGTGGCCTGGCTGAACTCAGGGCTGCCGGCCCAGCCCCGGCACGGCACCACTCAGCACCCACCCCTTCTTGCTCCCTCCTCTTCACAGAGCCAGAATTCAGTCTCTGCCGACCCCAGTCCTGCTGGCACCTCCATGGGTGAGCCCCTCCCGTGTCTGAGAGGCTCTGCCAGGGCTCCCAGCACTGGGTTCAGCCACCAAGCAACCACTTCTGTTGCTGCACTGTCTCCAAGCACCAGCCTGAGCCCACCTATGGACGAAGTGCAGTGACCACACGTCCACACTAAGTCATCCCTCTGTCTTTTAGGTAACAGAAACAATCTTTCTGGTACGGAGAACTTGCAGCCCTGGAAACCCACTCAGCAGATGTCTGCTCCTCGCTCTACCACTGCCTGCCCAGAAGCACCAGTCCTCACTGCTGGTCCCTGTCTGCTTCATCATACAACATGCCGAGCTTTTGCAACTTTTGGGAACAGACAGGATCCCTTTTGACTCCCCAGGACGTTACCTTGTATTTTCATTCGTACTTGCTTCGTCCTTTCCGTACACGCAATCAGCTCCCTCCCCTGGGCCGCACCTATTTGGAGCGGTTCTGCGGGCGTGCGGAACGGGCACGGCGCTGCGTGGGAGCCCCCGCCACGCTCTGCCTGCCCCTAACCCCCAGGGGAGCCCTCAGCTCCTGCCTGCCTGCTCCCTGCACGGCCACTGCAGCCTTCCCGGCTCCCTGGCGAGGCGCATTGCCCTGCTGCTCGCCAGCCGGCAGTGCGGAATTCCTGCCCCGCGCGTCCCCGAGCCCCAAAGGTGCGCTCCCACCTGCGGAGCCGCGGGAGCGCGCACGCCCGGCCCTGGGCGCGCACAGCCGGCGCCTGCTCGTTGGCAGTGCGCTACCCCCCTCGCATCCCCCCCTTCTCCGGGCTATATGTGGCATTTCGAAGCTCTGACAGTCTGCTTCCAAATGTTTTCCATATTTGTTCAGCCTCCTTGATTCAAATACCAGGAACAACTCAGCCGGCACAAAGCGAAGCTTTGGGGGGCAGAAAACTCACACCCCCACCGGCGTGAGCGCACACACAGCACGTGAAAGCCCAAAGCCCGCCGGCATGGGAAAGGAGGAGAAGAAAGCCCGGCACGGCACGTCCCCGAATTCCCAGAGCCACACAGGGAAGGCACCCGGAGGGGAGAAAAGCACCGGCTCGACGCAGGAGTCGGCGATGAAGAAGAAGCAGAAGAAAGCCAAGGGGGATCCCAAAACCGGCCAGGAGGAGGAATCCCACACTTGTTGTGGCTGCCGTTTCCCGCTGCTGTTTGCGTTGCTGCAGCTGGCGTTAGGCACCTCTGTAACAGTGCTGGGCTTCCTTATGGCAGGCATCAGTTCCTCTCTGCTAGTCAGAGACACTCCATATTGGGCTGGGATAATTGTAAGCATAAAGTCTGTTTCTCCATAAAGTGCCTTTGCCAGCATTAATGCAAGCTGCATGACGCTCCACTTTAGACTAACCAACTGCATGCACAACACCATTTGAGTTATGCTAACTATAAATATTCCTGGGATTAAGTGTCTGGCTATACTTTCCCAAGGAAAACTGCTCCTGCAGAATAACACAGCCTTTCGTATTCTTCCCTGCAGTACCCAACAGACCTGAAATAAAATACAGGGTTGCTGTTCACTGGATGTATGTATTAGCTTGTGCTTTGCACTGAACTCCTGCCTGGTGATGCTGAAAAAAAATGTTCATTTCTTAACATTTCTTAATGCTGCCTACCCTCTTTGCCCACCAAACCATAGCCATCAGGTTTTGGAAGTGAGAGCATAACTCTGTAACTCTCAACTTTTAGCTGGGCGAGGAGAGCAATGTCTGCCTCCGGAGCTTCCTCGCTGCGCTGTGCTGGAGAACCGCTGGGATTTAACCCTCTTCCCGCTGCTGCTCCTGACTGCACGTGGCCATGGGGAAGGGGGATGGCACTGGTGGACGTGGCAGGGACAGGGAGCCCTTCCCAGGGCCTGCTGGTGGCTCCTGCCAAGTCACTTTGGAGTGGCACACCAGCCTCGCTGCGTGGGGGGACTGGGCAGAGGGCAGCTTCCTGCTGGGTGTAAATCAGAGGCATCCCTGCTGGGGAAGCCTGGCTGGTTCCCCAGCAGCAGCCACCCCTGCAGAGGTGGGGACAGGATGTGTGGTGCCATCTGTGGTGTGACTCTGCTGGCTGTGGGCTTGGGGATGTGAGGTTTGCCTGTGGAGGGACAGGGTCAGTGGTTATGAGCCTGGGATAGGCCATGGATATAATTAAGCATGCAGGTTTCTTCCCTAGGCAACAGGTTTCAGGAAAGTATGTCCTGAAAATATGCCCTGATGTGTTAGCACAGTCCTGGGTGTTGTCAGGTTGTAAGAATTCCTAGCAAATGAATTTGTGTTTAGGTACTTGGAGAAAAGATTTCTCGAAGCGCTGAAGAGCTATGGGAGCGTCTTCTGTAAATGTAATTTATTGTTAGAAGATTATCTGAGCATCCAAACTGATTGGGGTTTGCTGTGTTAATCCTGCTGGGCATCCCTTCACAGGGTGGAAGGAGCAGGGCCTGAGCTCCCAGAGGAAGAACTCCTCTGACTCATCTCTTCATGTTTCTCTTCTGACTGAAGAGGTATCCAAGAGTTTAGTGGTGTTTTGTGAAGCAAGAGCCTGCCCTTGCTTGGAAGAGGAATTTCCTCCTGGGAAGTTTTGGCTGTTACTAACCAGAGGGGAATACAGATGATAAAATAGCAATATGTGGCATGTTCACTCCTCCTGTTTATTTTGAGGATTCTGGAGGTCAGATTATGTCTTTTCCAGACAGCACTGTTGCTATCACAGGTTTGAAATAGCTTTTTCACTAGAAAAAGGTGGGGAAAGAGTGAGCTGGACTGAACTAATGTACAGCCAGGGATATGAGAAAAGCCATGAAGCAGCCCCTGGCCCATGTGAATGTCATCAGTGCCCCAGCAGCATTCATCTGAGACATCCACAAATGGCTGGCCTCCCTTGGGGAGGCCTGAAACCCCACCAAAGTCGCTGCTTTCTGAAAACAGAGCTCTAACCCCTGTTGTTTTTAGCAGCAGCTGCCAGCAGTAGTGACATTTAGATGCCCACACGAGGCCAAGCTCAGTCACTTTCAGAGCTCCCCCCTGAAAATCAGAAATAATTCTCCATGTGTGTTCCTGAGCTAATTCCTGACTCAGAGCAAGACTCAGCTCTCAGCTGTGGTTGGTGGCCATGTTCTGCACTCGCCAGCCAGGGTAATCCCTGGGGAATCATTTCCTGGGGACCCATTTCCTGGGGCTGTGGGAGTTTGGGTGCATGTGGCAGGGTGCCAGGCTGTCGGGAGGAGCAGTGCAGGCTGTGGGCTGCCCCGTGGGGAAGGGTGACTGCACCTCGGCCCTGAGTCAGATGGTGACTCTCACCTGGGGGACTCTGGTGAGATGTTGAGTCACCAGCTCACTCCAGCGTGGTTTGATTCCTCCCTGGCTCCAACTGGCTTTTGGTGCCCCTCTGTTTACAGGGACTGTCTGCTGGGGACACGTAGCCAGGCAGGCTCTGGGGCAACCACGCTGCTCTCCTGTACCCTCAGCCCAAAGCAGAAGGGAAGGAGGGATCTGGCACCAGGTCAGAGGGAAGTGAAAAGGAAACTGGTGCTAGAAAGGAGAGGCTGAAGAGGTGGGGCAGCCCCAGACCTCCCACTAGCAAGCCTGTGTGGAGCACTGGCTGTGGTACCACGGGAGCAGAGCAAAGCCGTTCTGAGGGGCAAAATGCAGCAGGTGCCACATGGTGCTGCATCCACTTTGCTCCTGTGCTGTGGTGTCTCCATGGAGGGACTTGGTGCCCACTGGGACTTCAGGTGGAGATAACCAGAAGCTGCTGTGCTGGAAATTCCAGGTGTGCAGTCACAGGGTGCTGCTGGGGAGCTGTGGTGGGGACTGTGCCAAGGACTGGCCTCTGGAGAGCTGGGGAAGACTGGTCCATGTAGGGGAAACCCTTGGCCAGGCCCTGCATGTGGCTGGATGTCTTGTGGGCTGGTTTTTGGGCTGCATGGAAGGTGTTAGATAGGGAATGGATGTGCTGCTCAAGAACAAACCTCATGGCAGAAAGCGACTTCCCAAAACTCAGACATTCACACAGAAATGAGCAACAGGACAGAAAGATATGGTGTAAAATACCAGAGCATATTTGTTTTAGTAGCATCCCACTCAAGTGCTCTTTTTAAAGGACCTGATTAGTATTCTGAATCAAGAACTTAAAAAATCTATTATCGAGACCTTTTTAGCAACATTAGATATAATGGGTGAAGCTCATTCCTGGTGTTACTCCCTTGGAATTACACCAGGCTGGATTTGACCCCACGGCTGTTAATGCAGGATGACAGAAAAATGAAGGAAAATTGCTAGTGTGTTAAATAGACCCTGATTGATTGAAAACTTTTTTTTTCTTTTCTTCTTTATTAGTGGCAAAATGGCAACACCATTCCTTGCTGAAAATCAAGTGCTTCAGTGCATTACCATGAATGGAAAGGAACTGTTTTTAGAAGGAGCAGCCAGTGGGAAATGCTAGCGAGGAAAACCAGGCAAGGCAGTCTTAAATTAAATGGGAATTCAGAATTCCCGTTTCAGAATTCAAAATTAAATGGATTCAAAACCTGACCATGTAGGTTTGTGAGGCTGGAGCAGGCCAGGGATTGGGTTGACCATCCTGGGAAATAAATGTGGCCAGTGATCCTTTGACAGGGAGTGGAGGAGAGCTCCAAGCCTGCAGAACTCCCTCCCCAGAGTATTGGCCCTTCCCTCCTGAGCCCCTGCAGAAGGAAATGATGTGACTTGCATTGCACCAAGAGCATTTCACCATGAAAACCAGCTAAAACCCAGTTAAAACCAAAATGCATTTAGTCCAAAAATGCGTGGGGCGTGGGTCAGAAACCAAAGGAAAACTTTATGGGCAGAAACCACAAAGCCTACGAGATTTATCGCTTCTGCTTCGGCTTCAGCAACCTATTCCCTGTAAAAAGCCTCTCCCCCATTGCTAAGGACAGGCAGATAAATGCAGCAAAAGCAGTGAGGGTAGCATTTGTTTCACTTGCCTGGAGCCAGTTACAGTGAAGGTGCCCGTGAGACCTGTCCTGAGCTCCCCAAACTGCAGGCTGGACTCCCTGGCAGTCTCTTCCTCCTTGCTGCTTTGCAGGAGCTTGGACAAACTCTTCACAAACCCACTCATGAGTGCAGGGCTTTATTTTTCCCCGTGTCTTGCCACTGGCTTGGTGCATAGCTTTGGGCAAGTTACTTAACCTTGCTAAGACTTTGCTATTTCCCCTGCAAAGTGGGGTTAATAGTGGCCATCCGTCACCCCTTGCTTTGAGATCCTGGGATGAAAAGTGTTGCAGAGACAGTAGACATTAATGGTATCCTTTTCATTCTTTTTCATTAGCTTGTGGCCTTTTGACACCCAGAAGAAGTAACGATGTATTTCTCCTTGAAAAACCTACTTTAGATTATTTCCACTGCGATCAAAAGTGGAGAGTATCAGAGTTCTCATGGGCAAGCTCCCGTCTCAGCCCTGTTTTGCAGACTCAGGGAATTAAGAAAGTTACAGAAGTGCTCATCAGAAATGATTATCCAGGGTGTTTATTATTTCTGTCAGGAAGTTATTTTAAATGTATATGTATAGATGTTCATAAAATTAGGACTTTTAAAAACATTTTAAAAAAAATCTGATTCACAAGCAGCTCAAGGCAGCAACTGTGGCTCCAGCTGTCACTGATTTTATAACAAAAAGCATCCCAAAAGATCTGCTATGGGCTGAAGCTCTGACACTTCTCCCTGCTCCAGCCCTTCTCCATCTCCCCAGCTGTCCCCCAGGCCAGAGGGTCCCTGAGCTTTACTCAAGGGGTGGCCGTGGCTTGTGGCTTTTTGGCATCAGCACTCAAGCATTGGCTTCTCTGCCCTGGTGGAGGTGAGGCTGACGTGGGGCTGTGTGGTGCAAAAGGCAGGCAGACTTCACTGAAAAAGCAGCTTAATCGACCTTCATTTACCTGGAATCAGAAATGTTTATGTCTCTGTAACTTTTGCTTGTTTTTAGGGAAACTGTTTTCAATTTCTTATAGAAGGTGACTCTTAAAACCTGGTGCCATCAAAGTAGCCATCAAAAAGTCATGCAGGCATCCATATTTTTTTGGTACAGGCTAGCTTAAATTAGCCATGGGCAAGCATCAAAAGGTGTAGCACCAGAGTAGGACTGTGTGTAGCATCAGAGCAGGGCTCTTCAGAACCCTCTGCCATTAAATCTCATCCTCTTCCAAGAGTAACTAGGCATTGATTAACTGAAATTCACACTTTCATTTTGCTCAGTTGTGGAGTGGAAAACTTTGATGGGCAGAAATGTTCAAACACTCTGAAGGAATGGTTTGAGAAGGTAACTGCACACTGAGGTGTGTCTGATACCTGGCCAGGGCTGGTCTAATCCTGGACCCATCTGTGGCTTAGCCCAGAGTTTGACTGCAGAATTCCTGGCTGAAATTTGTGCAAAAAGCCAAGGTAAAATTTGGAGAGGGATATGAAACAGGTTTCCTCAGCCTGGGTAGCCTCATGGCTATGGAGATGGTGGCTTTCACAGTCACAGACACACCCCAAATCGTGAGTGCTGTTACGAGTACTCAGCCATGCTGCACTTCTCAGGCTGAAAATCACTCCTGGCTCTGTGAGCTCTTAATTTTTTTTTTTTTTTTTTTTTTAGGGCAGTGCTCTTGCTGTTGCTCTCAGCAAGCATGTGCTTATCAATTAAAGGCTGACCTGGNGGCATTTGTTCAGCCAGGACTGTATTTCTGGTTTAACAGCAGCAATGGACTGCTGCTGCAGCTCCTGGCTGTGTAAGCAATTGTAGCCTTTGGGGGAATGAAATCTTACCTTAGCACAAGTGATGAGCAACTGACCTAAACAGCAAAGATGATTATGGAAAAAATAGCATTTCATTTGATTATGGATGCTCTTGCAGGGTTTTGATGACTTCACAGGATTTAAGAGAAAGTTGTGGATCTGCCAGGGGGTGTTATTGCATAGCTTGAAAGGACCTGGAGTAAAGACATCATTATTTTATTCTGTAGGTGGGGCAGGGATGGGCAGTTATTGTGGGGCTTATGGCTGTTAAAAGAATGATTTCCTAGATTATGATGATGGCCTTTTCCTGCAACCACAATATACATGTTTGTCATTATTATTATTACAGCTATTATTTCTGGAAGTAATTTAGATGCAACTAAACTGTCCTTAAATTTAACAAGAAGTCTTTAAGGGAAAAATAAAATAAAAAAATTAGGGCACAGTACCTCTGTGCTGCAGACTGGCTTCTTTCACACGTGACAGTGAGACCCAGGCTGACCTGAGGCTGATGAAAGCTGGCAGTGAAAGCTGCCTGCAGCACCCACTTTCATCACAGCTTCCTCAAACCTCATAAAGTAAATGAACTTCAGTGCTGCTGTCTGCAACAGCCTGTAGAGATGTCTGGCACCAGAGGTGATCCAGGTTTGTAATGGCAAAGCCAACAGGGACAGGTTCTTTCCTGCATCAAAATCTGTGTCCAGTGGGAGTGTTAGATTTGGTGGACAAAGCAGCTTCTCCAAAGGTGTAGACAGGAGCTAAGTCTTGCCATATCTGATAAGGTGGGAGAACCATCAAGCCAAGTATCACCTGTGAGGGAGAGCCAGAAACTCCAGAGACAGCTTCAAGAGATCATTCTTTACCTGTGTCCCTAAAAACAGAAACTTCCCCAGAGTCTCCAAGTGAGAAACTACAAAATAACTTGTCCATAATGGAGCTGTCTTCCTAATTCTATTAACAGTGATTTTCCTGCTGAAGTTTGAGTTTACATTCTCATTAAATAGGAAGAGTCCTCCTGTGGGTCTCAGCAGTGCTGTGTGGCATTGCAAGGTGTACCTGGGAGAGATTTTGTCCTGCAGTGTGTTTGCTTTCTGCCCCTAAAAATTGTGGCAGGAGGTTCTCACCAATGAAGCACCCAAAGAAAGAGCTATACTGTGTCTTTGTGAGTGTTTGCAGCAGTTGCCTTGTGATGTGGCACAGACCCAAGATGCTCCTTAGAGTGCCAGGTTTTTGTCTCCTGCCTTCATTTCTTGGTGGATGTTCCCAACCCTCCTGCTTTACCAGCCAAGGTTTTCAAGATGCTCTGGGTAGGAGGTAGTTTGCTAGAGAAAACCACCTATTCTACATTTGGGCTAAAATTGTAGCAATAACAAAAGGAAAGCCAGTTTCACAAGCAGACAGGGGAGAGATGGAGACAGATTAGAGCAATCTGTGGTTTTGAAATCTGTCGGAATAAAGCAAACCACATGAAGATGTCAGCGTGCAAAGATAATGAGTGCAAACCACAGGGGAAATTTGTGCCCTACGTGTTCATATTTCCCCTAATTACACCCAACCTTCCTCATCCCTGCCACGTGGTGTCCTTGTGCTCCTCGTACACCTTGTGCTGAATCCTTGCAGGAGCAGATGGGATAACATGACAACAGCTTCCTGCCCTCTTTGGGGTGGGAGCAAGCTGGAAAATTTCTCCTCCTATTTTGATTGTGTCTTAAAAAACCAGTAATTCTTAAGTCACTTTTCAGCCCTGAGGTGTTCCTGCCCAAAGGGAGGAATGTCTACAGCATCCCCCAAAAAAGAAACATTATTAAAAATTTTGTACAGCCTAAATATTTATGTTCTTCAACCAGTGTAAGTAAATAGCTGTTCTTCTGGGTTGTGAACTGGGGGGATTTCACAGGGTGTGCCTTAAGCAAAATGAAATCTTTACCTTTCCTAAATACTTCTGTATCACATTTGGGTCTTTTTCTAGGCAGCGCTTTCCAAAATTAAATTCTTCCCTTGGATAACCTTTCACGTCACTACCTATTCAGCAAGGGGTGTGTTAGTCCATATGGAAATTTTGAAGTAGGATCTTGAAATAAACTCGAGTTGAAATATGCACAGAAATGCAAATTCCTGGATTTCTGGGTAACAGTTGACCAGAGCTGATCTAATTAAGTGCCATCCTGCAGGTCTCAGAGAATCTGTTTTACTTGTGTAACAAATGCACATCGATTGGTGGCAAGCACGTGCTGAAGTGGGTTCAATTGCATTTTGTGTTGTGTGCTCAGTCAATAAGGCATGGGAAATGTGTGCTTCACACTGGGATGTGGCAGTGGCTGCTGCAGCACCAGGATGTGGGATTACCTAATGCTGCTTAGCAATCATCATCAACAGCACCTGTAACACGCCTGCAGCTGTTATAGTTACTTAGAGGCTCCTAAAAAATACTTACCAGTGGATTTTTATAGTTATTCTGTTACACTTCACAGGTGTAATTCAAAGCTGATCTATTAATAATGTATAAAATAGCAGCATAGAGCTGTTTCCTATATAAACGTTCCACGCTTTGGTTTCCTCCAAGGAGTGAATTTACCTTTAAAGAGCTGAAATGTTAAACATATGTGGGTCATAATTCTCAGCCACGTTATTTTTTACTGCCACTTAGAAAAACACACATCTCTGGTTTAAAAAAAAAAAAAAAAATTTGTTACTGTATTCTTATAAAAGAAATGCTTAAGCTTTCCGAAATATCCTGGCCAAGACTTGCCGGAATCCTGACCCACTGTAATCCTTTATAAATACCTCTCTACAAATGTGCCTCTTCAAGTGTCCCTGAGTATATTATTTAAATCCCAGAGGACTTTTAGAAAGCGTGTGCAGGAATGGAGCTGCTTTTAAGTGATAGCCCTTTGTATGGAAAGCTTTCTGAAGAGGGAGGTCTGATCCTGCCACGTGTGAAGCCAGCAGGAGTTTTGCAAAAGTTGTCCGAGGCACTTGATGGCTGAGAGAAAATTGCAGCATTGGTCTCTGCCCTCAGAAATGAATGCAGCCCTGTCAGCCTTCTGTGGTTAAATGGAAGGGGAAGGAGGGAGTGGGAACAGTCCCATGATGTCTCATGGCAGTCACCTGGAGGCAAAGCTGGCTCTCGGTCCATGCAAGTGTAAATGCCCACTAGTGTAGCTGAAGCAAAGCAAATTTGATTTATTGCTCATAACAAGATCCTTCAGCACCAGATCCTGAAAATACTTAGGTCCAGCTTTGATGTGAGGAGCCCCTATGATTTGTCATGAATTTGGGGGATATGATATTCAGACAATGTTTTTAAGCTTTGGGTTGGTTTTTTTTTTTTTTTGGTTCTTGTTGCCATTTCTCTCCTTCGGCCATTACTGGCACTGGGGGAGTTTATCATTTGGATATTATCAGCAATAGGATTTCTTATGATTTAAGTTTTATGGGCATGTTAATTGAATTAAAAGATTAATATATGGTGCAAGGGACCAAGGACATAGGCGATTAATCCTGAGAAATAATACATGGTTCAGTCACACAGAAGCACTACAGGGCAAAAAACCCCAGCACTGAAGGACCTTTGACAAGAAAGGTTGTTTTTTCCCCAGACAACCCTGTCAGCTACGGCTGTCAACAATAAAAAGAAAGAAACAAATAAATTGGAGGCCGTGTGTAAGTCACAGGACCAGAATATAAATACACATGACATGGAAAGGAGTAAATAATACTGACGCATTCTTTAGAAATGTTCTCGGGCAATGCTTCCTATTCGTGTCCCACTGAAATGACATGAAATAGAACTTCATGGGGAAAAGTGTTACTAATTGCCCAGGTTCTCGAGGGACATGGCTCTGAGTGTGTTGGGAGGCACTTCTCCTTTGCAGGGCTGCTGCCTTGGGCCTTGCACCAGCAATGCAGATGCAAAAAGTTTGATACTTTCTGCAACAGATCATAAAAGGAACATGTTTATCCATTACTGTCCAAAAGGACAGCTGGGCATTTTTCACTGCAGGTCAAGCTCCCTGTGGAGCTGGAAATCTGGATGTGAGCAGCACTTCCAGGGCATGCAGGTGGGGATGGGGCTGTGATGGAGCCCCACACTCCTGCAGGCATCTCCATGGCATGGCCCCACCTTGGCAAAGGCAGCTCTCACGTGGCTCTGACCAAAGAGGGTAAATCCCACTGCTCTGGGAAAGCAGAGAGCCTCAAATCAATGGCAACTCTTCCAAACTTCAGGAGTGAAATGTAGAGGGTAAAAATAATATAAAATCTTGCTGTAGTCCCTGATAATTCAATAGCTGTCATTTATAACCAATATGCTCCTAGCAGGGAGGTGAAGACTTGCTCCTGGCCCTGTGTGTAGAGGACCTCTGCAAAGATAGTGCCTGATCTCATCCAAAGTCCCCACTGAGGCTCATCACACCTAAAATGGCTTTTAAAGGTGTGATTTGAAGGGTCATTTAAAAACACGTGCATGCCATCAACTCACCTGTTTTTCCAAGGCAGTTCAAACATGCACAGATTCCTCCAAACACAGCTCCAGCTGCCAGCAGCCTTTGTCATGCCCAGATCCAGCCCCACAGGGAGCCCTCACCTGGTGCCTGGGTACCCAGCTCCTCCATCCAGGGGATGAACTGCCAAAAAGCAGCAGTCTGCTGCTCCTAAGTCCTCCTGTGAGGTTTGCTCACTGATCCTCCAGAAAGTGGGAGAGGAGGGCACTTGACTGGAGTGCTTAGTCCAGTGTGGGGACACACTGTGTTTTCTAGACACAGAAAAGAAAATCACATTCATTGGGCTAGTTCCTCAGAGGAGGATCTTCCCTTCTTACCTGGAAAATGCCAACCTGTGAGTACCTGCTCCTGCAGATAAATCCAGAATCAATAATAAAGACAACTAAATGAATAAACAAGTGTGCTAATACTTTTCCATCACTTTTAGCCTTCAGCAATTACTGCCACAGGGCTGAAACACAGTTTAGATTGCAGAGGAGATGGATATCTTCTTTAGTAAGGTGTCCACTCCAGAAGAGGGTGAAAGCCTCTGCAATAAACTCTGCTACTTCTTACCCAATGGCAGCCATGGTTTAATGATTTAAAACTTGCATGGGTGACATAAAAACCCTGTCAGCACTCAGAGCTACATAGGATAGTGCTCTTTGGGCTTGCAAGCCCAACTTCAGAAGCCTCCTGCTCTTTTTTGATGGTTGTATGGGCAAAAACTCAACACACATCCTGGGGGCTGCTGCTGTGCTGTGCCTTTGATGACTTTGCTTCCACACTGCTTCTCAAATTATGGTCCTGCAAACACAGAAAGGTGTCTTGGCTTGGGGAAAAAAAAAAAAAAAAAAAGTGGTTTGCAGGTTTTTTTTAACCTTGACACATTTTACATCTCTTCCTTTGCAGGTCTGTGTGGTGGCCTTAGTGGGATTTATTATGCTTTGTATTTCGTACCAACCCGATGAGAAGACGTGTGCACAGTTCACAGTGAAGGTACCTGAATATTTTTTGAGCTTTTTTTTTGCTTCTCATGTCATTAAAATATAATCAGAAAAGTAGATACGGGGGATATTTTTAAGACCACAGGAAAAGAAATGAAAATGCACCTGAAATGCAGGAATGGTTTTCTGTTACTTTCCAGGCATCCAAGGAAGAAACTGTATCCTATAAAGGGGAAACTCTAATAACACTTCAAATCAGAACAAGGTACCATTTTATTCAGCATGTTTTAGGAACATAGACAAAGCTGGAATAATTTGGGAAGTGTTCAGAGAGTTTAAGTAGATTAAGTGGAGATAGTGAGCAGGGTAAGAAGTAAGGTAGCATAAAATGAGTCCACTTAAACCAAGGTTTAATATTTAATGGGAAAATACTTGGAAAGCATAGGGACATGCATTCTCCCACAAAGCAAATTCCCATCTGAGCATTGCAGGAACTGCACCATACCCCACCTTTGTCTCCAAAACTGCTTTGCTGACACTGGTGAGCAACTAGAAGAGCAAGGCTGAGAATGCTTGTTTTTAACACCATTTTCCCTGGGCTATTTTTCCTTATTATTGTAATTTTCAGGGCTCTTAATATTTTGCAGACACATAATAACCGAGAAAAATACCGACGCAAGCAGCACAAAATAACAGTGATTATTAACTGGAAAAAAGGCAGAAGGAAAAAAAATGCAAGGAGCAGCTTTTCAAACCCTGGCATCCATCCTCCCTTTAGAAATTAGACCCCGGTGTGTCTTTTGTGTCTTTCTCGAGCTTCTCCCGTACTTAAAGAAAGAAAGGGAGAAGAACAATTGTGCCTGCCCTGTGGCTGCCTCTACATTGTCCCCTGTCACCTTTCCGCCCCCAAGGAAGGTTACTGGGCTGGGTGGGGGCAGCCACGCCAGGCTTTTTACTGCCTGCCCCGCAGCCTTAAATTGAATTTGGCATCCAGGCAGGAAGGGAGTCATCCCTCGAGTTGGGAACGGCGTGTCGGGCTGGGCAGCTCAGATGCCTCTGCCACCCGCCCTGGCGGTAAGGAATGTGAGCCATCCTTCCCCGTAGGAAAACAGACGTTTTGGAATTGCTCCCGAGGTGATGTAAAATAGGCCATTCCTCGTCACCTGGCAGAATTAGAGCTTAAATCTCCCTGGTTCAGTCAATAGCCCATGGACTGTTGCTCACCCAAGGCACCCTCCTCCCCAAAATCCCCCTTCCCAGCATTTCCTATTGCAGCATGCCACAGAACTTCATCATTCTCAGGCTGTTCACCTCTCCTGTCCCATGTCCCTGCTGGGAGCTGTTATCCCAGTTTGGGATAACAAGACAAAANAAAAAAAAAAAGACTTCTGTCTGAAGGGCTCATACCTATTTTAACGAAGTAGGAGCTTAGGAGCTAAAACTCTTCTCCAGGGCTTCGATCACATAGGACTCATCTACATCTCCAGTATCACTTCTCAAATCTTTGAATTTCAGTTAAAGGCTGTCTCTGAACTAAAAACAAGCATTAGCTATGACAAGGCTGAGGATGCAAGATTGCAGTCATGAGACAGATTGTTTAGAGGGTTGTTCTTTTCTCCTTGAGGGCCTGAAGCTTCATCAAGCACTGCAGTTGGGTTCAGCCCAATCTGCTCCGACCATCCTTGCAGGGTGTGGCCCAGGTCCTGCCCTCACACTGATAGCTGGCTCCCATCAGCCAAGTATCATCCTGCAGGAACATCTTGGCTGAACTTCCCTGGAGCGCATTAAGCACCCCAAGTCTCCTTGCACAGCCCAAGGATCACTGTGAAGGAGGACCACACCCATACACACACACAGAGGCCTGGGGGATTTGGGTCAACCCCCAAGGCGACCCTCTGACCACTGTGAGCCACTTCCTCGGGGTGGAAAACAGAAGAAACCTGTGCAGTCCTCTCTGCCTTCCTCCCTCTCGGCAGCTGCTTCTTTCATTTCACACTTGCATGAACCCTGGATCCTGTTAAAGAGGGAGGTGTGAGAACTGCTTTCGGCACAAGTCCCTTCCCGAGACTGCTGTGGGTACCCGCAGCACGCCATGTGTCCCTGAGCCAGGCTGGCTGTGCCCTTCAGGGGGACAGCAACAGCCAGTGAGTGCCACACAGGAAAATCTTGAGCTGTCCTATGGACTTCCTGGGCTCTGTGCTGACATTTGACAGATCACTCCCTGCAGCCCGGGGTAGTGCCACCCTCTGCCCAGCCCACGCCTGACACAGCACGGTTCCTGTTCCCTGCAGGGGCTGGTGCCTGAGCCCTCAAATAGGGCCTCCTGATCCACCTCTGCAAACCCCTCTGCTTTCACCTCTGATAACTATGAGCAGCCTTTTCCATGAGGAACTTAATCCATCTTCCTGTTATTTATTTCAATTTAGTCACGGAGGACAACTATTGCCAGTAAATATTGCTAAAATGTCTCTTCCTCATATGAGGAAGGAGGATGAGCTGCCATGCTCTGAGCTCATCGTACACTGTCTCTCCCCACTTCCCTTTTCTCCTTCTATTTAAGCAGCAATTGCAGTGCCTGTCTCTCTGAAGCTGTTAAAAAAACAGTTTTCCAGTGGCAAGTCCTGGTTCCTAGGCAGAGCCCACCACACAGTTGTATTTGTGATGCTGAAGTTGCCTCCATGTCTGGCATGTGATTAATCTGCTGATGGAATCTCAGCACTCACTCAAGTCTTGTGCTCCCTCAGAGGCAGTGCTTGCATTTGGCTCACCTTTGATATTTGGGAGCGTGTTCATTTTCAGCAGCTCGCAGAGAGATTCCTCTGCAAACATCTTGTGAGAATAATAAGCTTTTTGGAAATTGCCCTGTGTCCCCCATGCATCTCCCTCTGCCTCCAAGGATTATCATAAGAGCTGCCTGTGTATTCAGATTCTGAGATTTCCTTCCCTTTAGGAACAGAACAGACAAATTCTCCCTTCCTGTACCTGCAGCATAGATTAGGCTGTTGTGTCCTGACTTTGGATAGAAGTTAGCTAAATAAAATACCTGCCAAGGGAGAATCAGGCACATGGTGCAGGCTTGGCTTAGTATCCCATCTATTAGGGAGGCCTGATTCTGTCTTCTGCTGGGCTGAATCCCAGGACTTCCACCAGGACTTGTATATCACAGAACAACTAGTGTTTGTCCATTTTCTGTTTTCCCATATTTGAACATATTTGCACCCTCTTTGAAAACAATGCCATTATGGCTTATCAATTACCACATCTTGGTTTGGAGGGGGTCCATCAGCAGCACTCTATCTTCTGTGTGCTTCATAGGAGAAGGTGGCCCCATTTTCCAGCTTCACCTTTCCCATGGACCCTTCCCTTGAAAGCTGCGGGGGCAAAGTAATTGTGTTTAATAAGAGCCACCCTCATTTTGAAGCTGCCCTTGGTTTAAGGCCACAGGGGAAGTAATTAAATTTAATAGCAGCCAAGTCTTGGAAACTAAGATCTTTCAGTAAGAATTTGGTGATATGAGGGGGAAAATGTACATAGTGCTTCAGGACCTGCAATAATCCCAAATTTTTTTTTTCAAGCTGGCAACCAAACAGAAAATTGATTCACACTGTACATCTAATACAAATACACCAGGAGTGTGAATTTTATCAAGACATACATAGTTGGAGTTTCAAGGTCAGAAAAAATGCTTTTATATTGATATTTTGCTTGCAGTATTGAGGTTAAGAGAGAGAAAGAGAGAGAGAAGCTGCTGTTTAAAATAACAGATTCCCAACCATGCCATGTGTCTGACAGATAAGACGCCAAGGAAAATAAATGTTTTTACAGTGCTGAACAGAACCAAAAAATGCAATTTTGGCTAAATGCAGAACATGATTTTAATATACATTCACACATATTTTGTACGCAGTGCAGCAACTGCCAGTTCCAGCTATCAAAAGCAAAGGGAAGCCCATATGTGCTGGTATCCAAAGCTCTCAGGTGAATCCCGGAGTGTCAAAGGCTCTGACTTGCTGCCAGTTTCCATGTGTTTGTGGGGGTGGACTCTGCAGAGCTACCCTTGATAAAAGCCACGCTATTTTTAAGCTGCCACTGTTGTGAGGAGCAGTGGAGGTGATGAGCAGACCCTTGTCCTTCTCACACTGTGGCACTGGGAAAAGAAAGGTGCTTGCTGCCCTTTTATGCCTGTGAAAGATTTCCCCATGTTTATGGGACAGGTTTTGGAAGCAGACTGAGCACAGCACACACTTTTTTTGTGGAGTTCTGCATTCCCATTCCACAGTGGGACCTGGGAAGCAAAAGGCTGGCTGCATCCACAGGGCCTAAAGTGGGAGATCAGCCACCCCACTGCCTGATTTGCAAGCATAAATCAGATTTGTTTGGACATGCAAACTGAGAATAACGCATGAGCAAAGTCTCCAAACCAGCTACAGCTCAGCACAGTCTGGGGTAAGATAGCAGCCCAAGGCTCAGTCTGCTCAGCTCTGCTTCCAGGCACTAATTTGTCTCAGCTGATGACCGTGACTCCTGCCAATGCAGGTATGACTGGAGAGGAAAACGCTCCCTCCCTCTCTAGAAAGCTTCTCGATGTATAGACACACCAGCTCCTTGGTGCTCCCCCCAGGACTCCAAATTGCAAGGCAATGCTCATATAAAACATGCAAGGCAAGTTCTTGAGATGACCTGCTGAACTTCTCATCCCAAGGAGCCTTGCAGTTGTTGAAGCACCCAATTTCCAGACAGTGCATTGCGGGTATGCCTTCCCTGCAAAGTACATGTGCTGCATTCCTTGGGACTTCTTCAATCTCTATGAAGCTGGAAAAAGGGGTTTTATCTCTTTTCCTCCCTTTCAGCTGCTGTATTTTCTCCTGAGTGCCCTGGCTCTGGTTGCCTGTGTTCTGGCAGTGGCTTTTGCTGCACACCACTACTTGCAGCTGACCAAGTTCACCTGTGACTCCACCCAGGATTCCTGCCAGTGCAAACTGGACACTGCAGACCCCCTCGGCCGCACCTTCGTGTACCAGGACGCGGCCGACTGCGGCAGCCTGAGCAGCCTGCTCAGCCTGTACCTCCTCCTGCAGATGGCCCTCAACCTGGTGGCAGCCCTGGTGTGCCTGCTGATGTGCTTCGTGGTGTGGAAGCACCGCTACCAGGTCTTCTACGTGGGCGTTCGCTTCCAGCCTCTCACGGCCGCCGAAGGCCACGGGCGGCAAGTGTAGGGTCAGGGCTGGGCTGGGCTGGCAGGGGGCTGTGGGCAGGGATGGGAACTGCCACCGCAGGCACCGCGGAGGGATGGGCGCTTGGAAGGTGCTTCGTGAGGAAAAACCCTCGCACGGCTTGAATGGATTTATTTGTCAATCATTTTGGGAGCATTTCGTCCGGCTGCTCTTGAGAAAAGGCCTCTTGTGAGATGAGCTAGAGGTCACGGAGTCCTAAAGATGCAGCTGGACAAATGCTTCCCACAGAGGATCTTTACTAGCCATGGATAAAATCTTTGGGAACTCATCTGCACGGCTACAGCCACTACAATATAGGGTCCATTTCCCTCTTGCCTTCAGAGAAGCTCTTGCCAATTTCTACCAGAGAAGGATCTGATCCAAACTGCTTAATTATATCAGTGGGAACATGCTTTGGGAATATGTCATATCTTGGTGCTCTGAGTGTAATCCACGCTAACCTGATGGGAATTTAACATTCAGGAAAGTGATGAGGGAGGTCAAGACTTCTTCCAATGCAGGTTGAGACCAACACCAAAGTGAATATATTGATGGCTGCCATATAAAATATACATATAACTTTTCAGAGTGAATAATGATATAGGCTACCTAACCCAATTACTAATAAACAACAAATATTAGTGAGTTCACTGAAGATTCCTTGGTGGGCCCTGCTTGAGACCTCAGGCAGATTTCTGATGTTTGGGAGAAAAGATCAGTTTAAGGAACCTTGAGTTGCACTCCTAAAGTAGAGGGACCCTAAATCAGTAGTCATGTTGAAAACTATATCCATATTGCTCTAATAATTGCAAATGCCTGCTCTAATTGCAGGCTGACAAACCCGGATTTTAGCCAGTTCCACCAATTATACTTCAAGCACAAAAGGCCAAATGCATTTTTGGTGTAACTCCTCTAAAGACAATCAGCCTTACACACCAGCAGTGGAGTTGGGCCAACAGCCCTGAAAGCTATATCCCTGCAACAATGAATGTTTTTAAAATGGGGTGGAGGGAGGGAAGCAAGAAGAGACTGCCAGTCTCCCAAAGACATCTCTGATAATGATGATTTTTTAATGAGGATGGAAAAACAAAGCATATTTAAGCAGTGCTTTTTCACCCTGAAAGTGCAGCTCTAGAAGTGCTTTACATCTCATTAGCCTTATACCAAGACAACTACGTTGGTTTGTCCCTTGAACTGCCATTTCCACTTGCACAGCATGGACAGCTAAATTTAGGAGCAATTCCTAACTGGCAGCATTTGGCACTGCCTCCTGATCCATATCTGTGCAAGGGCAAGGCAACTGGTGCTCACACCCTGCCATGACAAGGGATTTCCCGATCCCAGCCAGAACAAGGATGTCTCTGAGGTGGGGTGGAGCAATCACATACTAGAAAAATTGTGCCATAATCACTAGCTAGGAGGAAGCAAATTAAATTTATATAAGCCTTCAAAGAAAAAAAACCAGCCAACTTTCTGCAGCAAAAATAGTCATAAAAAAGTCAAAAATCCAGACTGGCAAAAACCTAATTGTCCAAGGAGCTCTAATCCTACCAAAAAAACTGTCTTCCATATGGTGATCACACAGCTTCCAGGGGCTAGACCATCAAGCCTCCAGGGTCAGAAGATCACAGCATAGTGAAGTCTCCTGTGGCCCACCTAGAACACTGCTGGGTGTAGGGGCTGTAGTTTTAGTCATGGAAAGTGCCTCTGGAGCAGACATAGCATCACCAAGGTGCTCTCTGCCAAGCCACAAAGCAAGGAGCTGCAGAACATGAGGGGTTTTGAGATCTGCTTCCAAATGATCTTTTTTATTACACAAAAAAGTAACAGCCACTCGTAAGCCTGGCTGCAGGGCACATTTGCAAGGGTGCCCCTGTCACCACCCATCCAAAGACCTCAGTCTGCCTCCCAGGCACTGCTGGGGCAAGCTGAGACAGGAGAGGACTGGGAAGGCAGGCTGGTGGTGTCAGACTCATCCTTGGGGCCATCCATGCCCATCTGCAGGAAGCAGCCCATCTCCCACAGCTCTGGTGGGACGTGCTGCCAGCAGTGCTCACAGACCTGTGGCAGGGCCATCCTGCCTGAAGATGGGTACACAGGGATGCCTCTCACCTTGTGCTGTGCTCAGGTTTGTCCCCCACCTCATTCCTGCCTCCAGCCATGCTCTCTGTGGAAGCTCAGGGCAGAGCATGTACCTTCCTCCTACCTGCACGGCCCTCCGTGGACCTGCCCCTCCCTCCAGCCAGAAATGTGGGATCTTCTCTCCACACAGCAGATAACAAGGAGCAGGAGAGGGATCAAAAGGAGTCTGAATGACAGCTGAGCTTCAGGGCCTCCTCCCACCCTCACCACTGCACGATGGCTGGCACAACAGGAAGGCTGTGCTGGCAGAGCAGGGCATGCTTCCCCCCCCCCATCCCAAACATTCCTGTGCTCAGGGGACAGCTTGCTGTGCAGCCCTCCAGCCCTGGCCCAGTGGCATTTCCACCAGAGCTGCCCTCTGTCTCCTTAATCCTCTGACCTCTGCCTCACCCCCACGTTCTCGCTCGCTGTCTCCCATCAGCTGGCAGGTGCTGTGGGATGGGGCTGGGCTGGCAGTGCCTGGCCTCTGCCTGCTCACCCCTGGGCTGAGATTTGCTGCGGCTGCTCTGGGGCACGGCAGACACAGCGGGGATGATCACAGAGTGCTGGAAATGCCTTCGGCGTGTGGGCAGGGAGGAGAAGGGAGGTCTGGATAACAGAGCCTGCTCCGCTTAACAAGCTGTGCACCTCCATATCAGCTCACCCTCCACTTCCAGCCACCAATTCGGTTTGCTAATCAGCACAATGCAGCTTAACCCTTTGCTCTGGAAGAAAGCAATATTCATCATGTATTCTGCTGGTGGTTTATATGCTTAATGAATAAATATGGGGCATTTTGATCTAGCAAAGATGAACGTCTTTATTTCCTTTTCATGTATCTAAAGAGCATAAAATCAAAACAGGAGAAGTGGAGAAACAGACACAGAAGGTTTAGGAACTGGTTTCCCCCTGGGTATGGTTTTACAATGTGTATTTTGCTTGGATTAAGAATTTTGGAAAGCACTAATTAAAGGATTTTCACCTGCCACAGCATATCCAGACACCTCACAGCCTTTTCCCAGTGTCAGAGTCCACATGGACTGCACCAGGAGAAAGACTGGGACTAAAAGGCTTGGAAAGGACAGAGGTGTTGAAGAAGAAAACAATTTTTCATAGGCCTGGGAAATTTATCTTCTAGGTGAATTCCACAGAAAGGGGTAGGATTAAATCTCTATGGACACACAGAATTTGCGAAGAGTTCGATGTAATTTACTCTCACAAACCCAGGTGTGATTCTCATTTGCACCCTGGCCACTTTACACTGTTTTCCCAGTGTAAAGGGGTTGTAAAGACGGCATCAATCATCTTTACACCTACTTCATGGCCATTTTACACAGCTAAAAGGGCCCTTTGTGTAAATGAGAACTCAAGCCCTAGAGAATTTAATAGAGAGGAGATCCTTTCTATAGACTGTGCTAGACCCTCTAATAGGGTCTATTACTGGGATATAACTCTCCGCTGGATTTTATAGCTTGGCTTAGAGATCATCAGTCTCGATTAAATTCAGTTCTGCAGAACTTTTCCAAAGGCCACAACCCTCTGGTGTCATGCCTGCTCCTCCACCCCGAACACACACAGAGTGATGGTGTTGCATGGATAACTGCTCGGGATTTCAAAAGGAGAAGCAGCAGCAGCCAGCACTTTCCTCTGCCTCTGAGGCATTTTGATGTCGTGCTATGCAAATGCCGAAGCAACAACAACGGAGGCTAAAAGGGAACCGAGACGCGGCGCCTCCCGGGGAGCCAAAATGTCACATTCTCAGCCCGGCCGGGGCCTGTGCCCCTGTCCCTGCCCTGCTGCCGCTGCAGGGCCAGGGCCTGTGGGCGAAGGGGAAGCACGGCCAGGCCCTGGCCCCACGCCGGGGCTGCCACCGGCCTTCATGTGACGGCCATCTGCGCCTCGCTGGCCCGGCCGCCCCTGCGTGGGCACCGCTTGGAGCTCTGCCTAAAAAACAACTCTGAGCAACAGCGCCGGGAGCTGCAATCAACTCGCAGGGCTAATTTTTTTCTAATTTTTTTTTTTTTCTCCTTTTTTCACGCTCCCAGCCAGTGCAATATTTGCTCTGGGGCCCTTTCGAAAGAGAAAGCACGCTGCTAGCGTGTGAGAGAAGCCGCAGCTCAGGCCCTCTATATTTAGAAAGCCAGGATGTCATACCTCGCCTTGAAATTTTCATAGTCCCCTGCACCCCACCCACCCACACACGTACACATGCTTGCGTCTGGAAAATGTTTTTCGGTCTTAGCAAAGGGTGTTGGCTTAGGGGGATTCGAGGGAGGTGCAGAGGAACAACAGCAGCTCGGTCCCGGGCGCGAAGCTCGAGGCCTCCTTAAGGCATGGCAGGCAGGGACCCACCGCTCCCGTGGCAGCAGTGAGGGATCTCTGCTCCTCCTCGGCCTGAAACACAAATCCCCAGGCAGGGCCGAGCTGTTCTGAGGTGTAGGGAGGCCCTGTCCTGTGTCACGTCAGGCAGTGCTGGACCCTCAGCCAGCAACGCCTTGGCCGGGTCATTCTTGAGTGGCCACGCACAGAGTGCAACACCTGTAGCAAGGGCTCCAAGAAGGTGAATTTTGGGGGTAGCTCATCTCAGGTCTCTGCAGTTCCTCCTCCCCAGGGGTTTTTGCTTTCTGCTAAATGGCTGTCTCTAGTAATCACTACTGAGTAGCATTTCTCCTCTGCTAAATTGCCTCTGTAGCCAAATATCATAAACAGTGATTGCATCTAGAAAGACTAGGGTACATTTTTCTTTTGGTTTCGGTACCTGGTCTCCATGCCTTTGTCCGAGCAAATGGTTGAAAGCTTTGTCTAAACTTCAAACTTGTTGTGGGGAAGCTGGCAATTTCTTTTTCCTTTCTTTTTTAAGAAGATATAGGCAATACCTATTTAATTTGTTACCTCAGTATTCCACAAAGCCATCTTTACATTGAAGTAAAGAGGCAGCAGGCCTTAAGGCTGGCTTACAGTGACTGGCTGCAGAGAGAGCAGGGAGCTGAGGCCACCCAAAGTCACCAGTGACCCCCCGCTTCACCCAGGTGCACCCAGCTATCCCTGCCTGCCACAGACATGTGAGACTCGGCCACCAAATGTGAGCAGCAGCCTGGTCTGAGAGGAGAGAATAACCTGCAGAGGGTGATTTGAGTACCTGCCTCTCCTTCAGTCAGATGGATTATGACTGATGAGTGCTGGGCTGACCTCAAGTTCCAGGAGATATAGAGAGTGACACCGATTAAGGCAGCCCTCGGCTTTCCAAGCCATGATTGTCCTAGAAATGAGATATTTGAGCTAGACAGGGTTTTAACCCCATTTCACTCTCATAGCTGTGTAAGAAGAACTATTTTTAATTAGCCCAAAGCTAACTGAAGAGGGATTTCTCCTCACTTCAGTGTAGGATTTCTCTTTCACCTAAACTAAGATGAGAGGAATCCTTTCCCTGAACTGTCCTCTATGAGGCTGGCACTGCTGGAGCCACAGCTGCATGCAGACAGAGGTGTGTGGATACCACCCTCATATATTTTTTTGAGACATTTTCTTCCAGTTCCACAGCTGCCAGAGCTGACACGGGGAGAGCAGAGGAAGCTGGTGTCCCAGATCCACAAAGTGCCCGAGTCAACCAAGCCCTGCAGCAATCCCCATTTGTACTGATAGTACTGGTCACCAGGGATTTGGTGGGATAGTTTAGGGAACAATCACACTGAAAAGGGAAGAAAACAGATATTTACACTTTCCCTTCCACCTTGTGAATCCAGGCAGGAGAGCAGCACGCACATGAAGGGACCCAAGAGGAAATACAAAATCCTCCCACCCTATTTTGCTGCCCAAACCTGCCAACGCGCTGAGAAACAGTGAAAACGTGCAGAAAATAAACCCCCAGAAATCAGGCACTTCGGGTTTTCAAGATCCAAAGTGTTGTTAGATTAGGAATGTGCAAATCAGTGCATTTTTATGGCTTGTCCAATTCTTCCAGACTGCCTCAGGTGGAGACCCAGGCAGCCAGGCTTCTTTGCTGTTACCAAAGGAAGGAAATTTTGTAACCTGACTGGGAGAGGGGAGGGATGGGAAAGGGCAGTTTATAGGATGTACCCATATATCTATATCTATATATATATTCTGGTAAGGCTACTTTTTGCATAGATTCAGCTTTTTTTTTTTTTTTTTTCTTGTGTACAAAAGGAAATTGTAGGATCTCAGCTGGCAAAATTCTGTGCTTCTGAATTAACAGGAGTTGCACCTCCACTTCTTTTCTAATAGAAATTTTCTCAGTCACCCCATCCAGGTTTCAGTGCTTCTCTGGCTTCTCCATTTTCCAGTGAGGCAGGACTTTCCTGGCACATCCTCCTCTGACCCCACAAAAGGCACTGGGTCTGTGGGCTCAGTGTGAGCTGCCCCTGCTTAGCCAAGGCAGGGGAGGCACGATTTGCAAACTGGCTCCTCAGACTGAGTTCTCCAGCCACTGATTATGCTGTTGCTTACAGCAAATTATCAAAAAATGACAGAGATCCAGTGCTTGAAAATCCCACAGGATAACTGCCTGCTAATAGACAACAAGGGCATTTCATTAGCCCAAGTGGCTACTGCGTGGTAGGAACAGCAGGCCCCGGTCTTAATGCCACTAAATTACACCTGAAAGGGAAAATTTGGGACCTGCAGACAACAACCAGGGACCCTTCTGTGCTCAGGTGTTGCACTGAGCAAGAGAGGCTTGCAGGGCATGTAGGATCACAGGTGTGAAGGCTCATCCTCATCCCTGAGGGAAGCTGACCCCATTTGAAAGGTTCACTCCAGCTGGGGCTCGGTGCCAGGCTCGCTCCACTCCTCATCCCCGGACAGCTTTGGGGCCACAAATCCTCACCCCTGGAGGGAAGCAGCAGGTAGAGTAGAAGAGGAATAAAGATTTGTTTGATTTGTCTTTGTCTGAGAATGGCACATTTTACTGTAAGACTTTCCCCACTAACAGGAACACGTTGATTGGGGCTGGTATGGAGTCTGATGGGTTTTACTTTCAGTGGCTGTATGAGGATCTGATTCAAGGCACTGAAATGGACGAAAAAATAACTCATATTTCCCGTGCCACTGAAATGGATGAGAAACTAATTCATATTTCCCACACCTAATACAAAGTATCATTAGCCCTGCTGCAGCACAGCAGGGGCAACACCAGCTATTAAAGAAAGCGGGTTGATTAAGGGACAACCTTGAAGACTAAAAATAGTCAGGGAAATAAGAATCAATGCCATATGAAAGCAAACACGCAGTCAGTTGTTATCACAGAGCTTTTCACGTGATGGTCTGTGCACTGATCTCACCCGGAGAGTGTTTGGTTTGGACAGTCTTAAAGGGTCCGGCCCCATGGATTGGCAGCAACACGTATGGAGTGATCCGAGAGCACAGGCATGATCCAAAGTCCATGGAAGTCAAGGCAGGGACTCCTCCAAGCTCTCCCTGTAGGAATCACTCCGGGTTTGGAAAGATATGTTGCAGTTAAAGACATTGGTCTGGGCTTAGGGAAAATGTACTGACACGGTCACTGTCACTGTCAAATCCAGCCAGAGACAAGTGAAAAACAGGGGGGTTGTAGCTAATAAGTGCAACACAAAATAAATATAAAGTGGCTGAAGGAAAACTTGAGCAGTCAAGGGAAAATGCAGCAAGTTCAAACAAGCTGCCTTGGCCCAGACACATCGCACAGAACACGCAGTGATTTGAAGGGGAAGAGAAGAAGGATGGCAGGAGCTCAGCATCCCGCTTTTTCACAAGCCTCAAAAACATCACAGGCCATGCGAGAAGAAAAAAATACGTGGCTTTCGTCCTGTCTGGGAACATGTGGCACATACCGAGGCACAGGAGATTAAACTTGGCTTTGCCCTATTTCCCCCCTCTTTTTTCACTCCCCTGCTCTTTGCTAGTATTCTCTGGGCTGCTTGGTCCTCAGCAAACAACCGAGTAGCCAAAATATGGGCAGGATTCATGCCATAATCAAACCAGCCAATGAATGAAATAAGGCACTTGTTTCCTGGAGCAGAGGGAGGGGAAGCAGGGGGAATGAAGCATTTCTGTGTGGTGTTGGAAACCCACCTTGAGTAGAAGCAGTCCCTCAGCTCACACAAACCACCGGCGCTCCTCTGACGTCAATTGGCAGCCGCTGGTTTGCACCATCCCAGGGCTGGCTGCAGCAGCACAAGCAAACAGCTCGCCCGGCCAGCGGGACACACGGCGAGGGGCAAGCTGGGGTCCTGCACTGTTGTAGTGTGGTTTTATATTTTGTAATACTTTGTAATGGATTTTTGTATTCCTTTAGTTTTCCTAAGTAGTCTACCCCAAACTGTACCCCTTCCCTATACCTATGTTAACATTCTCCTGGGTTGAGATCATCCCCAAACCCCCCGCCCTGACCCTCTGTCAATCACTCAGCATCCCATCCTCTTTATCCAGAACCTTCGGCCAAATCCGTCGTGTGATTAGCTGGAGGCCAAGAGTCAGCCCCCCAAGAAGTATCCTACACGTTGCCCAAAATGTCCATTCCTTAAGATCCCATCCCTTTAGCATCCTTATTGGTCAACAAACCTTATCTACTTTTTGTTTCCACCTCCCTTTAAATGTAACCTTGACATACCTCCAGGCGCTCTGAGCAGGAGGCCCCCTGAGGTTACAGGAGTCCCTTGGGAGCTCTGAATAAACCTTGGAATTACCCCTGCTGAGAGTCGGCCTTTTCCTCTCCCACTGTCTCCAGTGTCTCTCCTTCTGCAAAGGCACTGGCCCAGCTGCCATCAGTACCCTCGGGGCACAGAGAGTGTCCCCCCACTGTCGGATGCATTGGGGGAGCCCCCCCTGTTGTCTGCCGACCCGGGGCTGGCCAGGGTCCCTGAGAGGCTCGCAGGGAGACCGAAAGACACTGCACCGCCAGCCTCGCTGCTCTCCAGCATCACCCCCAGCTCTGTTTGCAGAGGCAAAAGGGCACAGACCAGCTATGGCAGTGTCTCGGGTGGGTGGCACATCGGCTGGCAGCGGGTGGGTGGCACGGGGTTGCAGGGGGATGGTGGATGCCAAAAACCTGGGGGTGCAGTGAGTCCCTGCTGCTGAGGCCCCTGGGACTCAGGGCCACCCCTGAGCTGTGGCAGTGCCTAGGCAGGCTGCCAGGGAGAGAGCAACACTCATGCAGCTATGTGAGAGGCAGGACCTGCGTCCACAGGGAGGCTGCTGCTCTGTGAGAGGGATGGCTGATGTTCTCGAGCCTCCCTCTGGAGATCCTGTGAGAGAGGGTTTGGGAGAGCTTGTGAAAGAAGGGAGAGAAAATTACTGACCATGGGATGTACCCCAGGCACTCATCTGCTGCTCCCTTTCACTCTTTCCACCAAGCAGACTCCAGGCCTGAAGAGGGTGGGAGCAGGAGGAACCTGACTGCTCTCACATGGCAGGAGGAAAAGGAGGCAGCAGCTGTTCAGCTCCTTCTCTGCCCTCCCTGCACCAGGTTCCATCCCACAGCCACCCATTCCAGCCCATCCCAACCCTGAATGCATCCCACAGGGGACACAGGGAGAGCTGCAATGCAAGAACTGTGTCCCATCACTGCTGGTGGAGCTTGGCAGCCCTCGGTTTCAGGGGATGCTGCTGAGCCAGCAGTGGCAGGATGAGGCAGCCTGGGGAGCCTCTGGGGACCACGCAGGGCTGCATTCCTGGGCTGCATTTGTCAGCAATGGCAGAGCAACCCACTCCCTTTCTTCCCACCTGAAAGGCTGTGACTTCATAGCTACAGCCCCAGCAAGCCAGCTCAGATGAAGTTGCCCTGAGATGAACCCACAATGAAGGCAGCCAGAATTGCTGATTGCCTCTGAAAATAAAAGCATCAGAGACCTTTAGCACCCATATCTCCTTCTCTACCTGTGCTGAGGGCTGAGCAGGAGCTTGCCTTGCATGGTGCAGCACAGAACCCCCACTGAAGTGTCTGCTCCATCATTCCCATGGTCAGCACTCATTCCTGGAAAAAGCAATGCTGTGTGGAGCCACAGGCTGGAGCTCAAAGGCACAGTGGAGAAAGGAGGTTGGACATGAGCTCTTCCCAAGCCAGAACCAGTTTGCCCCCAGCACCTTTGCTGCTTCCAGAGACATGAAGTGGGCTGAGAGGGTGTGTTGTTATGTCTCTTCACAACACACCTCCTTCTTGGAGACCCCTTTGTGCAGCTCCTGGACCTACATTTTAAATGTTCCAAGGCAGCTGAAGCGAGGCATAAGCCCACCCTGGGACTTTAGTTTGAACCTGTTCATTTCGTGGGACAGTGGGAGAATGTGGGTCCCTTTTCCCAAACTTACTTTTACAAGTTTTGGTTGAAATGCTCACCAAGAAGGCAGAGGGCCCAGCTGATCCCCTGCAGTGATGTAAGGAGACCCAGTTTTGAGGCATGACAAATTCAGTGACCAACTGAGGGCCATGGGCTTTGTGGGGAGGCAGAAGCCCAGCGGGACAGGGACACAGTGGGAGCACCAGCTGCCTGCAGAGCCCGGGGGCTGGCTGGGGCAAGCACAGCAGTGGGCAGGTGTTTCCATCAGCAAAACCTCTTGAGAGCAGCTACTTGCTAAAATAGCTGCCACGCAATCAGCTGAAAAAGAAAGTCCCGGTGCCCAGCTGCCTGCTGCAGGCACAGCACAGAGGCCAGTGGCTATTTTTATCGGGGACAGCCAAAAGCTGTGGAAGGTGATGGGGCAGCTGGCAGAGGTTTTCTCTCTGCACCATGCCAGGGCTGCATCCCAGCAGCTCCCCGTGCACCTGGGCACCCTGTCTGGCTGGAGGGCCTCTGCTCACCTTCCCAGGGGCAGTCATCCTCCTGCAAGCCCTGCCACCATCAGCGGCACCTTGTTCTTCTGGGGATGCCCTCACTGGCAGTGTCCCAAAGGGGAGTTGAGAAACAAACCAAGCCACCCACACTCTGCTGGGTGCTGAGAGCAATGAATCAGCCCCTCCTGCCTTAAATCATGGGATCAGCCTCCGTGTGACCGCAGTGAACTTCTGTGTGTGTGTGGTACTTGGGAGTGGCCACTCCTCATCCCCGGGGCACCACGGGGCTGGGGGCACCTCCCTCAAGCACAAGGGTACCAGTGCTTGTGCAAAGCAGCACCCTGGGGACCGAGGAGCCCAAGCAAACCCCCCCAAGACATTGTGCAAGCAGTGGGAATGTGTGGCTTCTGGGCACACTGGCTCTGACAGCAGCATCCCACAGGCTCCTCTGAGCAAGCTGTGGCAGCACAGCCCCAAGACTTACACCCCAGCATATGGAATCCAGCCCTTCTCCAAATGTCACTCCCTGCCTCTACAGGCACCACCCAAACCCACCTTCTGCTCCAGTGAATGCCTGAGTGTGGTTGTGTCATCTGCAAGGAGAAGGATGGCCCCAATCTTCCAGCCTTTCTGCTTGAAATTGGTGGGCCATGTGTGTTGTGATAATTGTAGCAAACTAGGGCAAATAAAAAAGAAAAAAAAATCTATAAGAAGAGGTGGAAAAAATGTAGAAATGTTGTTCTTCCTCCTCCTCTAGGATACCCTACAGCCTCCATCCAAAATGCCCTTGCTGTAACCCTCACAAGCAGCACTGTGGTCGGGAGAGGCTGGCACTCAGCAGTGCCACCAGATGCTGATGGGAGGACCACCTTCTCTGGGACTGAGCCTGAAGTTCATCCTGTGGGATTAGAAGATTCACTGCTGATAGCTACTCATTTCCATGGTGATTATTCCCTTCCACACACAGAGTAAATGGCCTGTGTGGCTCTGAGCACCACAGGAGGCAAAGCTCTCGTGGGAAAACAAGCCCCAAAACACTTGGAGAGAGGAGAGGAAAGGGAGGTAATGATTTGCCCATCATGGACCAAGCTCTCAGACTTGACAAATGCCCCTGCTGGGATCCAGACCCCAAGCAGGCTGTCACGGCTTGGTCCCACCAGCTGTCCTCTGGGTCATTTGGAAGCTGGCAGCAGAATTCCGTGTGTGCTAACAGCAGAACACAAATCTGAGAAACACAAACCCAGCTCTGCTGCTGACCTCCAGCATGGTCCCAGAGAGCCACAGCATCTCTGTGCTCCTGCTCCCAGCCTTTTCCCTCCCCACGCTGCAGAGCTCTTGGCCGGGGGACCGTGGTTTTCATGTTTGCAAACAAGCGTGTGAATCATGTGGGGCAAACCCGCTGGGCTTGGGGCAGCATTTCTGATTTACACCGCTGTAAATTACTGCCTCTGCTTTCAAAAATGTTGTTATTTTGTTGGACAGGGTCCCGGTAACTCTGCAAAGAAGGGAGTGGGAGAAATTCCTCACAGATGAATTTCTTATGATTTATTTGCCGCCGAGCGTCGTGCAACCACTTGCCTTGTGCAAGGCTGTGCTCCCCACGAGGAATGACAGGGGACACGAGTGACCTGCAGCTCGTTTGTCACCACCATCTGTCACCAGGGCCACGCAGAGAACCAGGCACGGAGCAAATGGAGGTCAACCCCCTGCTCCAGGGTCCCGGCAGGCTGGCACCAGCAGGGCAGGGCTGGGCAAAAGGCTCATCCCGAGCATCCTGGGAGAGGCCACACGGGCCCCCAGCACTGCTCTGCCCTCCAGGTGAGCAGGGCAGGGCTGCTGTGGGGTGCTGAACATTAGCTGCTGCTCTTCGGCCTCCAAAGCCAGCTGGGCATCTTGGCTCATTCTCTCCCTGGGGACACCCCATGGAGCTGCTTGGAGAAGCTTCAGCAAAAGGATTTATCCAGGGGTTTGTGTGTGTGTGTAAAGGTGCAAAACTTATTTCTGGGCTAAACAGACAGATGGGGATGCGAGCAGCATAAAGTAACCCCCGGACATTGTGTTAATATTTGAGGTGTCTGCAGCTCATGTGCTGTACAAAACAATGTGCCACAGTGGATAGTGGCTCCAGAGCACTTGCTCCTGTACAAACGAGGAATAAATTGGCTGCTTCTACCTAAGAAGGAGCTCACGAGGTTGTTTTGCACCATTGCAACAGGAAGGTGGAAGAAATAAAAGGAGATACAGGACAGCTCAGCAGTAAAATGCACATTTTGACCCCAGGTATTCATTCATCCTTTTAGCAGCAGGTCCAGCCAAAGTCGCTTTGACTGATTAAAAAAAAACTTTCCAAACATAGATTAGGGGTCAAATAAGAAGCTCATCCACGAAAATACTCGTGCTGGGTGGAGGATGAGAAGGGAAGAAGAACATCCTTGGGGAGGCAAGTTGCTGAGAGCAGGACTGGTGGGGGAGGCACAGGCAGGAGCTGCAGCCAGGGATGCAACACAGATGTCCATCAGGCAGGATGGTTCAGGAAGAAAGGTCACATCTCCACAGGATGACCCTCCTGCTGGGGCTGTCAGAGCTACCAGGAAGGCTCTGATGGCTTCCCCTTCTGAGAATGCATTTATTTGTGGGTAAAAATTAGGACCTAGTCTACATCAATCTGCCATCTCTCATTGGTTAATTCACTGAAAGTGGTCTGAAAAAATATAGATAAAGAAAAAGACTTTCCCTTGTTAGTCACCTTACAGTGATGTATAAATGTTCTGACAGACAATTACCAGTGATATTGATTCTAACTAGGACAGAAAATGAACAGGTGAGTGTGAAAGAGAAATTTATTTATAAAGATGCAATTGAAACAAAATCCATCCTGCAGGTCAGAGTGTTTAAGAAGGAAAAAATGCCTTTACTGTGTGTCTTTGCTCTCTCTGCTGAGGTTTGGATGCTTCCTCAGGAGCGGGAAGGCCACATCCCTGGAAACAACAGGCTGAAATAAATAGGCAGCATGGCAACAGCTGAAAATAGGCAGGAAAAGCAGCCAGAGAGAGACCCTCAGCCCAAGGCAGAGCCGTGCAGCATCCATCAGGCTGAGCTGGTGCTTGCTCAACTCTCCACAGCAGGACATCAATAGTAAATGCATTTTAAAATGGAAAATAAATCTTAACTGTGGCAAATGTGGCTGTAGGTACTTCTTGCAGTGCTGGGACATGGAAAAATGCCACCACCACTGGTGAGTCTCCTCAGGGCAGCGACGGTGACCCCGTTTGCCTCTCCTGAGCTGGAGACCTGGCTTCTCTTAGCACTGTGCTTTCGGGTCCTCCAGCCTGGGAGCTGCAAACTCTCCCTGTCACAACACTGAAACCCTTTTGCAGGCTTGCCCCATGCCAGAATCCTGTGGGAGGCTGTGCTGTGGCTGCTGGCCCCCAGCACCAGGCTGACTTTCCCCAGCCACACATCCTCAAGCCAGGCCAAGGCCTAATTTGCTGGCCACAGGCTGGAGGTGGCTCTCGCTGGGGAGGGAAGGCTTTTGCCAGTTTGTTATTAAATCACAGCACTATTCACGCCAGCATTAGGCTGTCTGGGACTAAATACACAGCAACTAGGTACCTGGGCTCTGCCAGACAGCTTGGGGCAGTGATGCAGGGAGAGCTGGGTGTTTGAGCGGGGCTCTCTTCCTGTGGCTGACTTGAATCCTTGCCCTGCTCAGCCTCTGTTGCTGCCAGATTCATGACTCTCACCCTGGAGGTACAGGAGGGAGAGAAGACCTCAGGAGATGTGCTTTTGGATGAAGGAGCCGCTGCAGTGCTGAAGTCCTTTTGCTGTTTTATCCCTTGGTGTCCAAGTGGCTCGACCTCACCCCACTCAGAGCCACCACTCCTGGCAAAGCTGTGACAGCACAGAGTTACCTACCAAATGGACAACTGGTCCCAGGTTGGTCCCCAGGACACCCCAAGGCTTGGAGGAGCTGAGTATCACAGGAGGTCACCTGGTGACAGTGAGGGTGTCTGCGTGGAGCCGCATCCCCCAGCAGTCCTGTGTACCTGTCCTTGTGGAGAAAGAGACCCTCGGGGGCCACCAGCCTTCCAGGAGCGGGTGAAACAAAACAGGAAGGCTTATGAGCAGATGTGGCTGCTGCACCACTGCTGCCAAGGCTCTGCTCCACAGGCATCAGCTGTGGGGAGAGGTTTAACCCGAGCTGCAGTGCCACACGCCCGGCATCGGTGCGCAAACAGCCCCCAAAATCAGGAGGGCGAGTGTGTAGCTCTTTCAGAGCCGACCGGATGGTTCCCTCGCTTGACATGTCCTCGCCTTGAAACAACATCACTTTGTTGAATTTTGTGGCTTTCTGTGTGGAACAACATTAGCTCATCCAAGTCTGTGGTTTATTTGAAAATGAAATTCCGGTAAGCTTTTGTACCATCTGGCAGCGCCCAACCGAGCGAGGTTTAGCGAGAAACCGCTGCACACGTGTGCACAAACACATACACACACCAGAAACACTGTAATCATCATAATCAGCAGTTGCAGGAAGCCTGGCATCGTCAGGCCGAGGGGAAGAGGGAGAAAATCAGTGCCTGACTGCTCTCCCAGCCGCTTGCCTCCCGTGGGGCTTGGCTGCTTCCAGCAGAGGGCATTTACCCGAGCCGTCCCTCCTGCGCCGCTTCTGCCCCTGCCTTCCTCTGACGTGAACTTCCAAGAGGCTCCAGATGTAAATCAAACACAGCTGGCTGAGCTGCAAGCTGCGGCACATTCACAGCTGCCGCAGGTCACTGCTCTGGTTTTGGGGGAGAGGCTGTCATTTACACCAGCCTGGCCAGGAGGAGGAGGAGGGCCTGAAGTAAATGGGAGAGGTGTGGGGCCGAGCCGATGGCTTCTTGGTTGCTCCACGGAATAGCTGAAGTGTTTCATGAGGTGGATTCCCTCCTGGCCCCTCTGGTCCAAGCAGGAAGCAGGACACATGGCAGATCCTTGAGATTTTGTACCACCCATCGCACCCTTTCCCTCCTCCTTCCCCATCTGTGTGCCCAGACCTGCAGAGAAGATGTGGCCATCACCTGGGTACACAGGAGACCACCAAGCATCCATCTGTCATCTTCTCCCCTAAAACAGGGCTTGATATTTCTCCTCCCTGGTATCCAGGGATAGGATGCATGGGAAAGGTTCAAAGCTGTGCAGGAGAGGTTTAGATTGGATATTAGGAAGCATTTCTTTACCAAGAGGGTGGGGAAACACTGGAGCAGACTTCCTGAAGGGGTGGTCAATGCCCTGGCTGTGTTTGAGAAGCATTTGGACTTTACAACGTGCCTCAACCTTTGGTCAGCCCCAAAGTGCTCAGGCTGTTGGACTGGATGACCATCGTAGGTGCCTTCCAAGTGAAATATTCTGTTCTGTTCTATTTTACTCTATTCAATTTATTTCCTTAATTTCTTTCAGGTTCCTCCCTTCCTTCACACTCAGCTGCTCATGGGTGTAGTATTAGATGTGTGTGTGATGGAAAAGAAGTGGTGGGGAACATGAGATGCTGGTTAGGATGTGGAGGACAGTTTTCTGGGAGAGCCAAACCCAAAGTCCCCTGGAGCCAGCAGGGAGGTTTCCATCATCCAGGAAGCACAGGGTGCCTATACACATTCACCTCTACAAACTGGGGGACAGAGGAAAATTGATGTAGCTGCTTTAAAACAACCTTTAATTATAGCAGAGATCTGCTTTTGAGAGCAAGCAATGGGAATCTGAAGGATTAGCTCTGATGATAAGACATCATCACTGAAAGACTTCAGATCCACGGAGGTCAGGCTCTGCCCTGCTCTGAGGGGACATTTTCCAGCAGCAGCTCAGTTTTTGCATCACAGTTTACGACTGCATGGACAGGACTTTTGATGGAAATCGCTGTGGATATCTCCATTCAGAACCAGCACTGCTGGGTTTCAGTCAGAATGCATCATATGCATTTAAAACCTGTGCATGCAAATCTGAGAGTATTTTGTCCGTGCACTGGACACGGGGTGAAACCTGTGACCCTGAGGGAGGTGGAGGGCAGCAGAGGAAGGCAGGGGACCCTCAGCCCCAGCCTGCTTTTGCAGGGGGTTGACAGGGGCTGCTTTTGCCTGACTGCTGAGTCCTAGCTCCTTCCTCCACATGAGATCACCGGCAGCAGCCTAGAGCTGCTAACAAAAGCAGGAATTGGATCACCTAAGAGCATCCCTTGTGATCCTGACCTGAGAAATAAAATAAAATCAACTCCATCCACAAAGGCTTTAAACCCAGGCAGCACAGCATTTCCAAAGTGTGGCCCTGGTGAGGCGCTGCACCAGCTGAGCTGCGGATGGGAGGCCGACACACTGTGATAATCCTGCTCTAATTCTTTTTTTACAAGGATTTTTTTTTTTTTTAATATATATATAGTTTTGCCTCCGGCATATGCTGTACTAGTGTAGCAGCTCTTCAAGTACCATGTTTTCCAGCGAATGTGTGAGTGACAGCACCTAAAAACAGCAGCTGTTACATAAATAAGGCTGGCGCTCCCCTGCGAGCGCCACGGTGACAGTGGGGACGTGTCAGCCCAGGGGATGACATCACTGCCCTGGACAGAGGGGGACAAAGTGGGGGACACCCCCTAGGGCAGCCCTGGCCACCACCAACCTCCCCAACCCTCAGAGATTGTCACTTCCCCAGGGCAGAGGCTGCTGCGTGCCTGCTGTTTGTCACCGGCGACGTTCCTGTCACTGCCATCCTGTAAAACAGCAAATGGATAACAAGAATAACCTAAAACATGGATTTGTGGCATCTCACAGTTATTTTGCTGATGGTGTGTATAAGGATTTACGTGGCCATTGTTTCAGCATGATACATGTTGTGTCTTAATGAGCAGCTTAATAATTTTACTTAGCAGGAGATGGCCAATAAAGTATTAAGAAGCCAAATTTGGGACTTGCTTTCCTTTCATATTAAGATGCAAAAGTCTGATTTGTACTGCCTGTAAATTTGCCATATCTCAGCATGCAAATACTCCTGAATAATTTAGGCTTTCTTTAAGGAGCGATATACCCAGAAAAGATTAATATTCAACAGACGTCCATCATCTAAGCAAACACTTTTTTTTTTTTTTCTAAAACCGTACTGAGTTTCTCATAAATTCCCTTAATGGGACAGAAACCATCCTGGTCCTTCTTCAGCCTTCTGAGGCTTGTCTGTTTGCCTCAATTCATGAATGTGACAGGAAAACTTTGCCTGCATAAAGCTTAAGAATGTTTGGCCCCTTGGAAGGATGTTCTTTGAACACTCACCCAGACCCAAAAGGGAATAACAAAGAGGACAGCAGGAGGAAAGCTGGGCTCTGAGGTCATGTTTGAGTTTGTAGGAAGAGGAGATGGCAGAACCCTGAATGGATACAGCTTTTGCCTTGGTGGACAGGAGCAGGGTGAGGGTCACTGGGGCACTCCCAGCGTGTGCATCCCACTCTCGTAACTTTTCTGCACATTGTAACGTGGCAGTCAGGAACCAGGACTCCCACGTTTCCATTTTGAGAGTGGAATTCACTGAAACATAAGTAGGAGAACTGAAACATAGTGTGCTTCAGGCTCAGGTATCAGCAAGGGAAGGTTTTCTCTCTCTGACACACCTAGAGCTGATATATCTGTGAGGAAAGTGGTGTGAGTGCATCAGCAAAGGTGTGTGATTCACCCATAACTAAGAGGGTACAAAAAAAATCACCAGGTTGAGATTATAAAATAAGTATCAGCTTTAAAATTTATGTCTCTGTTCATAAAGCCAAGATTTCTGGTAGGAAACAACTCCAGCAAAATATAAACGGGCATTGATGATGAATTTTGGCAGAAGTTCAAGTTTTTCTGAAGTCTGAGGTGGTATCAGGTAGCTCAGCCTCCTGGCAGGTGAGAACCAGGTTTGTGTTTTGAACCTGGAGCTCAACTTTCTGTGGGTCCAGATGCATTTTTTGGGGCTTGGAGCAGCTGGCAAATGATTTATTTCAGATTGTGAAGTCACAGAGGCAGACATCAAGTCACAGCAGGGGAGAACTGCTCTCTGAAAACTGCTGTTCTAAGACCAAATGCCCAAGACATTGATCATTACAGAGGGTGAATGTAAAGGCTGGAGGGAATTAATGGCTTCTTAGAGGTGATATGGTCCCACTGAGGAATTCCAGGCAAACAGCTCTGGAATGTGCTGCTCACTACTTGTCAGAGAAGCAAATGAGTTCCCTTAACTACAGGCTGAGCCTCAGAGCATCTTCAGCCACTTCAGCTTCCCAGGATGAGCTTGTGGACACAATGCCTGTTTGGAAGGCCCAAATATCCCTGTAAGAGCGCTGGTTGAAGCCCCTGGCCTCATCCTATCAATCCTTTAATTTGAGACATGCCTTGCCCAGGGCATGGCTCTGCAGCCACAGCAGATCCTGCCTGCCCAGCACCCCCTGCTCTCAGTGGAAGAGGGCAGCCTGGCAGCAGGACCAGCTGGTGGGAGTTAGGAAGGACTTGAAGTGAGGGATCAGAGAGCATCCCTCTCTGCTCTCTTCTTTCTCTAAACTACCACTAATTGAAGTTTAGGGAAAGGAGAGTCTCTGGGAGCATTTTGGAAGGCAGGGCTTGGTTTTTTATTGAAGTGCTGCACCTGACAGAAAGAATATAAACACAGCCATAAAAGACACCCCAATGTCTAGTCCCTTCATGCCAAGTTGCAGAATCAGATAAGATTATTTATTTCAATAAATAATCAAAAAGTGTCTTCAATCAAGTGACAGCTTGTTCTCATACTGTAATTACGTTTGAAGCTCAATTACTATTGTCTAAGTCAATGGCATAGACAGGATTATTACAGGAAAACCCCCAGAGATGCCAAGATCAGAACAGAGGGGTGGAAATGAGAGTTCAATGTAGAGCTGAGTGTAGCCCAGGCCAGATCCTGCTGCTGGGCTGGTCCTGGGCTGTACCCTGGAGGCACACATCAGTCATGGAACTGCCAAAAATCCTTTCTCCAGCCTGCAAAGGGAGGTGCAAAGACACATGAAAGCAGGAGCTGGCCCTGAGAAAATCAGTGCAAGCTGGACATCAGCTTCTGGGGCTGGATGGGCCAGCAATGTGCACTGGCCCCCAAACCCCCCCTGTGCTGGGCTGCACCCAGAGCCCCAGGGCAGCAGGGCAGGGGGGATTCTGCCCCTCTGCCCCACTCTGCTGAGACCCCCCTGCAGGGCTGCATCCAGCCCTGGGCCAGCACAGGAGGGACAGGGAGCTGCTGGAGCCAGGCCAGAGCAGGGACACCAAGGGGATCAGAGGGATGGAGCAGCTCTGCTGGGAGCAAAGGCTGAGGGAAGTGGGAGTGTTCAGCCTGGAGGAGAGAAGGCTTTGGGGAAACGTCATTGCTGCGTTTTTTCAGCACTCAAAGGGGGCTTAATAAGAAAGATAGGGGCAGAGTTTTAGCAGGATCTGTAGCATTAGGACAAGGGGTAATGGTTTTAAACTAAAAGAGGGTCAATTTAGATTTGATACAAGGAAGAAGTATTTCACAGCGAGGGTGTTTGACACAGGAATAGGCTGCCCGAGGAGGCGGGGGATGCCCCACCCTCAGTGACATTCAAGGTCAGGTTGGACGGGGCTCTGAGCAACCTGATCTGGTTGAAGATGTCCCTGCTCATCGCAGGGAGGTTGGGCTGGATGACCTTTAAAGCTGCCTCCCACCCCGAATTATCCAAAGAATCTGTGACTCCACATGTCTGAGGCTGGGCGCTGCCAGGCGGCTGTGGCCGTGCGGGAGCTCCGGCTCAAACGTGCATCTGCATTCTGTGAGCTCGTTATCCCGCTGGGCTGCCCAGCTCCTCTCCTTCCCCACCTCCTCTTCCCACCAGGCTGCTTCCTCCAGCTGCAGCAGAACGGCTCAACCACACCGGGCCGGGCGGGATGGGGACAAACCCCGGCCGCGGCAGGGCTCAGGACCTCCCGAGGTGAGGGACCACCCCTCCATCGCTCCCCGAGGACAGCCCTGGACGCTGCTGGTGTCCAGCTCGCAGCTGTTTTCCCTCAGCTCAGCTCTGATTACTGCCCGAGAGCTCCACTTCATCCTTGCAGCTTCCAAGTCCTTCAGCTGCTTCTCCTGTGTGTGCTGAGGGACGAGGGAAGGCACCAAAGCCTAAACTGTGTGTTCCCACTCCAGGGGACAAACAAGGAGAGCATCATCGAGTTTACTTGGCTTGCATTTCATGAAATAATTAAAAAAGTATCTTTAGCTTTGGAGAACCTGGGTGGTAATCCTAAACACAGGGGTGCAGATGTCGCACTGCTGGGATGCTGCTGCAGCTGGCTCAGAGCCTCAGTGCAGCTTAAGCTCAGGGCCCTTTTGACCATGGGGAACTTTTGGAAAGTGGGGATGGTTTTTCTCCCCCTCCCCCTTTGACTTTGTTCACAAAGTTCAAAAGGAAATGGTGCCTCCGAGCTGCCAATAGATGTCTAAGATAATGAATACACTTTGTACCAAAAAAAAAGCGCAGTGCTGATGGAATTACTGCTTGTACACACAAACCCCCTCGTTATAACACAATCCAGAAGTTACATGATCATTTCATTTCTTAAAAAAAAGTTATGTTTTCTTTATCCCTCCTTGCCAAGTGATGTCCTGTTAAGAAGAAGTTTCCTGCTCTCGCCTGTCCTTTCTAGCTGCCTGTTCGTGTTCCAGGTGTCGCAGCTTTACATTTCTTCCAGCTCTGCATGAAGCAACACCACCACTGCTCTGAGCTTTTCATAAGCCCTTTCCCCTCCTGCTGTGAGTTCCCAGCACGGGATCCTGCAGGAAGGCTGATGCTGAGCGTTTCACTGGGACCCAGGGGCTTGGCCAGCTGCTCAGGGCCAGCCCCCGCGGTGGCCACGGGCTCGCCAGCCGCCGGTGCTCGGTGGCAGCAGCACGGCGCGCTCCGGGCCTGCTGCCGCCTCACGTGTGCCCCTGGGCTTGCCACCAAGTGCCTGGTGGTGGGCACACATCCTGTGCACCTGGACTGACTCTCCAAACTTGGGCTTTCCCCCCCCTGAGCGGAGCAGCCTCTCCTGGCTGTGCTCTCAGTGAGCTTTGGTCTCCGCGCTGGGGATCACCTCCAGGCACGGGGAGCCAGCCCAGGCCCCATTGTCTCCTCCACACTTCATCTGCCGCCAAGGAAAGTGCCAATTAGTGCCAGCTGTCCTCAACTGCTCGTTGCAAGGCTGAGAGGGGGCCTGGAGCTGGGCCCCCTCTCTTGTCTTGTCTTCTCTTTGTAGCGTCTGACTCCCTCAGTTTGCCCGTTGATGTCCAGGGATTTCCTAAAAAAAACCCCCAAACATAAAATCCTTATTCAGGCAGCTTGATGTTCAGTGCCCTGCTTTATTTCATATGTTTGAAGTGTAATAGATTATTATTAAAATAGAGCAATGTGGTAATAACTCCCCACACTGTGAGAAGCCAGAGCAGCCTGGCCTGGGGCACTTGCAGCCCTCTCGCCCATCTGCACTTACTGGTCCTTGGCTGCTGTCCCAGTCTGGCACAAGCAGAGAGAGGAAATCAAGAGGCATCTCCTAAAAGGAAATATTTCTGGGTTTCAGATGGTTACCAGCACCATGGTGCCACCAGAATAAGCTGAGATGTCACCAAAGAGCAGCAGCACATTTCCCAGCCCAGGTTAGCTCATTTAGCTGTCATTCCCAAAAGCTGAGGATCTTAGCTGGAGTTTAAGCCACCCCACAGGGCTGAGTGGGTAAATCCATGCCCATCCTCTCACCACTGGCACACTGGTTTGCAGTTGTGTTTGAGGCTGACCTGGGACATCAGTGCTCCTGGGAGGTGTCACTCAGCCTTGAGGGGCAGCAGGGTGCCCTTTGGCCATCCTGCCCTGCTGGGGCTGCAGGACCCAGGTGATGGCTTTGTCACCTGGGGTGGTTTTGGTGCCTCAAGTTTTAGCTTTCATATATTCCAGATTCTGTACTGCCTCAGTGTGTAACTCTGAACTTCATATAAAGTGTTAGCAAGTTCTCTTCACACTTTAGTCAGACAAAACAATCCTTTTCCAGCCTGAGAACCAAGGACACCGTTGCAGCTTCAGGCCCAAAAAGTACAAACAACAGCGAACTGAGGAGAGCAATGTGGCAGGATGGGACTCCATAACCTGAAGCTGTAATTGGACTATTAATCCAAATATGTAAGTGGACCAAAACTTATAAAAGTGTGAAAACTCATGACATGGTGTCCATCTTGGGTGGAGCCATGGCCAGGCTCTTGTAGTGCCCAAGGTGCATCCTTTGAAGGCCTTTTCAATAAATACCTGCTTTATTCCTTTAACTCTGTCTAGCCTCTGTTCCAGGTTAGCCTCTCTAGGCATCAGTTTGAGCTCAGGCCATACAAACCACTCCGAGTTCCAAGCAGCAGCTCCCTGCAGGGTCACGGCACAGGGCCCTGCACGGAGTCAGGCAGAAAGGACGGAGGTGGAAAGGTTTTGCCATAAAGTAGGAGGCGAGGCAAACCATTTTTTTTTTTTGTCTGAAGCCATTGCTTTATCAAACAACTCGCATTCCTCACCCTGGCAGTAATTCCCAGCTACCAGGCAGCCCCTCTGGACTCACAAATGGCACGTGGATAACACCGCAGCCGGTCACTTGGCCATAGCGTGTTTGCAGTTTATAGCTGACTTCCTCAGAGCCCTGCTAAGTCACTAAGCAGCCTTGTGGTCTGAGCAAAGGTTTAGGAGCCAGGAAAATCTGGGATGAATCATTTGCTCACGCACCGGTGACCTGAGAAAATCAGTTGACCTCCCTGTGCCCGGGCTGTGAGAGCGGCCACCAGGAGCCCTGCAGATGTCAGGGACTTGCCTGGCTCCAGCCAAGAGCAAGTCCCTGGCCCTGGCAGCAGTCATGGAATGCACAGGGTGTGTCCCAGAGCCAGGATCCCACAGAGCTGCAGCCACTCGGGCTGCCTGGACGGGGGTGCCGGCCCCAAGCCCTTTGAAAGCCGAGGGAAGACTTTCAGAGATTCCTGTGTGTTGCAGCTCGAGACTCACTCACTTCCCTCCAGTGTCTGTCTGGATTTTGAATAGCTCATATAATATGTTATAAATGACAATTAAAACATAAAATGAAGAGGGGAGCAGATGGCTTCAGGCAACATTTAAAAATACCGAGACTATTTCTAAATGCAGATCACCAGATCCAAAACAGCCCTGGGCAGACTTAGCTGAAGGTTATTTGCTGGCCTGGCTGAAAGGACATGTGTGGTCTCCATCAGTTCTCAGAAGATGCTGTTAATAAGACATTTTCTGGCAAAGGCAGGAGGGGACACCTGGGGCATGGCCAGTGCTGAGGACACAGACCTTCACTCCTCTCTTTTGCAGGGGGAGCAGTGACAAAGGCAGGTTGGATCCGTGTCCCTGTTTCACCCTGAGGAAGGTGCTGTGTTGGAGGTTGGATCAGGGGAGAGGAGCTGTGCAGTGCCTTAAATTCCCAGCCATCTTCTCCTTAGGATGTGGCTGCTGACACCATGAGCATTCTCTGCCACAGCAATATCACACTGTCCCAGCTTTGTGACACAGCTTTGTGTCCTTCCCTGCCACCTTAGCTGACATTACTTCTGCCTCCAAATATTTGGCCAGATGGGGAAAATTACAGGGACCCCATAAGATAACTTGTCACTTGCCTGGAGAAACTGTGTGTCTGTGAACCTCTGGCTGAGGGAAGGCCATCGGGAAGGGAGCCCTCGCCACTAAAGCAAGGCAAAATAAAAGGCATCAGCAGGAAAAAAAGAGATGATGTGGCAGCACCATACATGCCTAGATTTGGTGTGAGTGCAGCAGAACCACATTCAGCCCATGAGACAACTTCACACGTGTGATCCTTGCCTTGGAGGTGATGACCTGGAGCAGGGTGGGCACGGCTCTGCCTCCACAGGCTCGGTGGCCAAATGCCCCAGCCACCAGCCAAGGCCATGTGCTGAGACATGTGGGCTGTTATTACAATGACTGTGCTGCAGACCAAGATTTGCATCCCAAGATTGCATTAGACTGGATTTCCCTCTCCTGGAGAAATGGGAACCAGCATGGCCTATGGGAAACCAGGTTTGCTTGGCCAGGATGCAGCACTTAGGCTGAAAAGGAGTCAGATGAGAACCAGCTGGCAGATACACCCCATGTCTTCTGCCCATGGAAACTTCCAGGCCAGGTTAGCTCCCGTTTCCAGCTCTGTGCCACAGAGGAGCAGATGGATTAAACTCTACGCCCTGCACTACACAAGACATTTGAGTAGATGATCACAGTGGCCACTTCGAGCAATCTAATGAAGAGTTTGATTTTGCCATGTTAAAAACAAGCATGATTATAATTTGCTTTTGCTTTTCTTTTTCCTCTCTTGAACACGCTTCCACCTCCCGCTTTGCGCTGAGCCCGGAAGCAGAAGGATCACGTTACTATGAGAGAAGTGAGCTTTGTGGTATTTCCATCCCATCCAGAGCCAGGAAACACAGGCAATTTTGCAAGACAGCTTGTACTCAGTAAATTTCCAGCTCAGTTTATAGTTCTGTATTTATTTAGATTTGTCCTAGCCATGTCAGAGAGCACTCATCCCAAGTGAGGGGCTGTGGACAAACTTGCAAAAGAAACCCCAGAGTTCACAGAGCGAGGACCCTGAGCAATAGAGATTTCAGTGGACCAGTGATTCCTCTCTTCTGAAAAGATGCTCAAGATTGGCAAAGACATGGACAGCCAGCTTCTGGTAACACTAATTCTTCACAATAACTCAAAAGCAAACTTTTAGTAAATCCCACCAGTAAAATCACCATCCCTGACAACATTTTCTTGTACCCTCGAGACCTTCCCTTGAACTTTCTTCCTTCCCTTTCCTTCCCTGCGCTGTAACACATCCCATTTACAACTCTCACAGTCTGGGGCCAGGTGCACAGTACCCTGCTAGCATCTTCCCACATCCCAGCTGACAACCAGGAACCTGGACAGGTGTTTACACCTGCACAGGAAGAGCCATGACAGTTCCAGGGACCAAAATCTCCTCTCCTGACTCCTCCATCAGCAGCAAAGCCCTGCCACAGGCAGCAGGATTTGCATTTCTCATGGGAGGGCAGTGCTCACACTGGCTTTGCTTGTTTAGGGCCGCAGCCAACCCGTCCCCATTCCTGTTCCGGTGTTCCCAAATACCCTCAGACTGGGCTGTGTGTGCACAAACCACCTGTGGTCACACACAGCACAAACACCCTCAGCTCCTAGAACAAAAAGATGAAGGGCTGGGAGGGGTTTCTGGGAGCACCAGGAATTCTGCTGGCTTTATCAAACTGGGGTGGGAGCTTTTGTGCCGGACAAAGACACCACTGCAGCTCCCCCAGTGGGCTGCAAATGGGCCAGAACCAACCTCAAAGCCAGCAAAAGTTGACTTGAAAAAAAATAATATAAACTCTGAGCCAACTTCTATCATCCAACACCGACTCACGGCTGAAAAGGGATTTTTTAAAACCCTGTTTCGAAGTTGTCCTGTGCTCTGCTGGACACAACTGTGGGTCTCTACAGCAGGGACTGAGTTAACACAGGTCCCAGGTGTTTCATCCTGGAATGCTGGCAAGAAGCAAGGAAAAATATCCTTATATTTTTGGTAAGGGAGCAAGTGTTCCTAGGAGAGGATTGTGAAACTCAGATCGACATATCCCGTTGAAGGCCATTACAGGAAACACTGAGGATGTGCCCAAAATCCACAGTTTTTGTGGCAGCTCAGAGTTATTGGGAACAAAACCTATAAATATTGCAGATTTTGGGGGCCAGAAAGGAGTAACTTATAAAGGGAACTGGATCCTTTGGGCTGTAACTGGATCCCCCCACTGCTCTTGCCATCTGGATGAAATCTGAATGGTGACAGGGCCCACACAAAGCAGAGGCTGGGCTGACCCCACAGCCTTGCACACGGGTGTGCATTGCCTTGGCAAAGGCCACATGGCTGCTCCATCAGGGGATGGAGACTGTGCAATGATTTACCACAAGAAGGGCTGCTAGGAAAACCTCCTGCTTACATTGAGTCAGATGTTGGATGTTGACGATCTACAACATTTAAACAGAATTATTAAGTCATAAGAACACCATGCTCCTACACATTTTAGCTTATTGCTTTGGTTAATCAGTAAACCCTGTGGTCCAGGACATGCCCAGGTCTCACCTTGCCTGATTGGCAGCAGAAAAAGGTGGAGACATGGAGAAAGAAACTCCCAGTACAAAAAGAAAGTTAACTCTTGGCTGTTTGCAGCAAGAGAAAAACATTGAAATAGCAAAGTTAGAAAGGCTGCTTGTCTTCTGCCTTGCAGCTCCCTGCTTCAGCCTCAAAAAGTGCAGCATATAAAGAGAGCAGGCAATACACCACTACACTTATGACAGCAATACACCACTGCACATTTCAACCCCCCACAGCCCGAGTTCCTTTTGAGGTGTTTTGAATGATTTTGTGCAAATTCAGGATGTTCAGCACAGGCACCTGCAAGCAGGACTCGTGCTCCTGTGGGCATCCCAGGGCAGCAGAGAGGTTAGCAGCCTTAAATCTCAGCTTTCTCCCCTCAAAAATAAACTTGGCAGCTTTCCCCAGAAAATAAGCACTGCTTTCCAAAGAAAACATCCTTGCCTGCAGATGCTTTTGTCACAGCAGCAGCAGCAGTGACGGAGGAAAGTGAGGAGCAAAATTCACTTGCAGGCCAGAACGGCTGAGCCAGTGCCGAGGGAGAGGTTTGCTCCCTGAAACACCTCTTGAATTAAAATGTGCCTTGGGGCAAACATTTTGAAAAAGAAAAGCCTTGGCATTAGGTTCTCAGTCCTGCATGTGAAACTGCTCCCCTTTGGGCTTAGAAGCTTAATGCTGGTTTGGGGGCTTTTTAAGTATGACTGTAATCTTAGGTTGAAAGCTTGCTGCATGAAACCCTGTTTTCTCTTAGGATATCCTTTTTGCAAAACCATCTAACAAACCTAGTAATAAACAAGCTCCTTTCTGTTTAGCCTTAAAATCATACCAGAGGATAGAAAAGAAAGTTAATTCTACTCAAAATCTCAGTAAGTTGGTGAAACAAGTGCACAGGAGAAACAGCATGCTCTATTTAATAGCATTTTTCTTACTAATTAATTAGCAGGCTTTTTCTCACAAAGAAGAGGCCTTATTCTATTCCTCATTAATATTGACTATTTGTAAAAAAAAACCAGCTGGGAAAAAAGAAAAAAAAAGAAAAAAAGCACTTGTATGGTGTAGTTTACTGACCACAGGTTTGTAGGAAGGGCTCTTCCTTTTTTCACAAGACCACAGATTTCCTTAGCCCAAGTTGTCTCAGCTGAGAGACACAATTTGTCTTTCTCAATCCTTTCACCCAGAGGAGTGGGGAAAGCCCTTGGTCTCTCTCTCAATGTGCTACCTGAAAGAGTTACACTAAAAACATTAAAAAAAAAGTGGACAAAAATGTGCAAAACAATCTCCCACAGAAAAGCCTGCATCATAGTACCGTGGAATCATAAAGGTTGGAAAAGATCAGGCAGCAGCAGAACCCCTGAGGCTGTTTGCCTTGAGCCTGCTCATCCCCACCTGGTAACAGTCGACCCATCCCCATCCCTGCCCCTGCCACCCAGGGCTCCCCTGGCCTCAACACAGAGCACTCCAGCAAATCCTGCACCCAGCTGCCACCCAACCTCCAGGAAAAGCAGCAGGCCTGGATCCATCATCCTGGACGGAGCAATCGGTGCCTGAAATAAAACAAATTCTTGCTTTCCTTGCTGCATTCAGCCTCCATCCACTCAGGGCTGAAGGAATGGGTGCACACCACAGCCTGGTCCCCCACCCAGCCTGCTCTTCCCAAACCAAAACACAAATTTCCCCCCAGCCTTAGCACCAGGAATGAGACAGACGTATATAAAATGACAGACTTTATTAAAAGTTACATCCAGCAGCAATGGACACATTTACTTAAGTAGATTTTAACTGTCAAGGAGCTTATAATTATAAATCTCTCTAAGGCATTAAAAGCTCTTAGATGTTTTAACTTCATTGCAATCATTTCATATAAATAGGTAAGGTAAATGATACTTGCCTAGGAAGAGGCTACCCCAGCTGCATTAAACAAAGATATACACATAAATATATGTATAAAACAATGATTTTTGTTATAAACTCATTCATGGGGATATTTCACAATCTTTAGGTCTTGGGGCCTGGCCCAGCAACCATTATCCACGCAAGGAGCCTCCTGTTTGCCTTACCACGTGTGAGTGTACAGATTGCTCACATGGATGAGAGCAGGGCAGGGCCTAAGTTTTGACAGAAACAGCAAAGATGTTGAAATTCTCAGTGAAATATATTTACAGCCTGTGCAAGTAGCATCACCTACTGTTACTGATTACAGAGGTCCCTCTGGGAAGCTGTAACAGCAGAAAGGCACCGTGGCCAAGGCGAACCAGCATCTGTTCTCTGATTTTGATGCTGTAACTCTCCCTTCTGAAGAGCAGGAGCTGAGCTCCTGAGCCCCAGGGGATGTGGTCTGGGGTGTGAGACAGAGGGAGCACCAGCAGCACCCACCTGCAGCCCTGAGCTCAGGGCACAAACCCATCCAGCCTCCAGTTCTTCCAGCTCCAGCAGCAGAAGCCTTCCCTGATGTGCAGCTGCTTTTTCTGAGTGTAAACAAGAAAAGTGCCAGCCCATTCCAGTATTAGCCAACCACACATCCCCAATAAATAATGAGAGTTTAACTTATCTTAGAGTTGAACTGTGCTTTGTGTCTTAGAACCACACTTGTGAGAAAGAGGAAATTGCTGTTGCAACAGAAGCTGTGAGTAGATCTGATTAACTGTATGAACCAATTGGAATTAGTACAGCTACAGGGTCTGAGTCTCTACCAAGTTACTGCTGACTTTATGTTTGTGGGCAACTCCTTTGGCCAGCACCTCTCACAACCAGGGTGCTCTCTGGACTAAGGCCAACAGAAAGATTGTCTTCCAGTAAAATACACAAACCTCTGATTTCTACACTATTTTTGAAGGACATAATTGAAGCCAATGGGAGATGTTTCAGTGGTAGAAGATATAAATATATTGCTAAAATGTATTACTTTTATCTCAGCCACATCACTGCCATAAAAAATAAGAAAAAAAATAGCTTCAAGAACTGGTTTGAATTTAGGATAAAGAGAGAGAAATACCCCTTCCTTCCCTTTGCTCTAGGCCTGTTGGTTTGAATAGTGCCTTAACCAGGACAACAGCATTTCTCCAGGAAAAAACTGGAAAATATTTACACCAATAATATTTATTCCTTTGATCAAAATGGCTTTTATATAAAAATGAAAATTTTACAGGGGCAAATACTTGCAAAAACATTTTGTTTTAAAAAGTGACTCCATGTAACAAGAGGTGCATTTTCAAATGTGAGACAATCTGGTAACCAAAACCCACTGAAAATGAAAGTGAACTGAGGACACAACTCCCGTTTGTGCCCCTCAATTTTTTTCCTGAAAGACAAAAGAGTCCTCTAGGGCTCTGTGGAAACCTTGTAACTTTTCTTTCAAGCCATCCCAAGAAATACAAGACAGAGCAGAAACCTGCACTGGTGACTTAGCTGCTGCCTTTTGGAGGGCTGAGAGCTGGAAGGAGTTTCTCTGATGTTGCCCCCCTGTTCCCCACTAGGCTTCCCTGCAAACCCCTGGAAGAGGGAAGGGCAGGCAAAACCACCAACCCATGATCTTTAGCTCAGAGGAAAGCTGGCAGAATATGGTGTTTATTTACTCAAGTCAACTCCTGCTGAAGATGAGTTTATGGAAGGTAATGACACCATTACAATTCTGTACAGAAAGACATTTCTAAGCTTTTTTTTTAGAAAATAAAATCCCGTACACGCTTCAAACTACAGGTATAATTTTTTCCCCCTGAATCCTCCATTGGAACTTGAATTTAAAACACAGTTTAACTCCTCAGTATGTGAAACCTCACGGCCACGTTAATCGAGAACATCTGAAGCCAGGAGAAAGAAATCACTTCCAGTTATGTTGTCAGTATTATGTGCATAACATTCCCACAGCTGTAGATCCATTGTGCTCCATGTTATAAATAAGAAATTGCATGGTGACAGCTAAAATTCAAAAGCGTTAATGTTTCTCTTTGCAACTTTTTCTATTTTTTCTTTCTTTTTTTTTTTTTTTCTTTCTCTTTCCCTAGTCTTCTGAGGTTTCTCCCCTTTCCCTCCTAGTAGAAGTTACTTGAAGCAACATCACCGCTTACGGACTGACATATTTTTGGTAATTAAAAAATAGTAAATGCCAAGCAAATATGACTAATGTTGCCATTTGGCAAGTGAGCCAGAGACGACCTATTGATTCTGAGCCAGGCTGTCGTGCTTGCCTCAATGAACACCTCTCCTTCTTCTGCTCAGCTCGGTTCTCCCGGCGCTCCGGGGAGGAAGGGGCTCCCAGGACGTGGCCAAGCGCTGTCCCAGCCTCTGTCCAGCCTCTGTCCAGCCTCTGTCCAGCCTCTGTCCCAGCCTCTGTCCCAGCCAGCCCTGGAGCTGGAGCAGAGCACAGCCCAGCCGGGCCAGGCAGGGAATACAAACGAGCTGCCTTGTATCGCTCACATCCTAGGTTGTGGTCCCTCTCAACCATGAAAAACAGCTACAAATTGTTCCCAGAGCTAAACCACTTAACATCTTGGCACTTGGTTGTTTTTAACTTTGTAACAATAGGCACTGTTCACTCCTCTCAATCTCAGTTTTTTATTCTATAATAAAGCAGGAATACTGATGAAAGGCTAGTCACGGCTTCTCCCCGTGGTATCAGGGTGGTGGCATGTGATGATTCACATGGGGTGTGTTTGATCCAAGAAAGCCCAGCCTCTGCTTATTCTTCCTTTGTTCTGTCATCTAAGGTGGAAAGGCAGAGAGAGACGAGTTGAGATTTTTTTTTTTTTCTTTTTACTATTATTTAGCAGTCACAGAGCAAGATACATATAAGCAAAACAACAGGGAGTGGAATTCTTTCCTTCAGCATAGAAAATTGCAAGTAAGGGATGTCTTTGAAGTGGGAGATCTGTTTCCTGCAAAGTATGGACATTTTATTCTCATTTATATATTATTCTTATCCCCCGGCAGGTCTTACAGAGCATTATTTGTGCTGCTATTGTGTTGTGTAGCCCTGCAGAGGGTCAGTGCTTGCACTTGGTGCTGTAGAATCACAGAACGAAAAGATGGCCCCGGCCACACAGAGTTTAAATTTAAGCCAGGAGAGAACAGATTCAGCCAGAGGGGGATGAAAAAAATCCCACCAGGATGCTGTGGGTAAGGACAATGAGCAATGGTCTCAGCACATCCAGCCTAAACCTTTGTTGGCTTTTTCACAGGGAAAAGTTTTAAGGAGGGATTTGAAGGGGAATAATTAGATAACTCTGTTGATGCCACTGAAGGGCTTCCCATAAAGAAAACACACAGATGCTTTTCTGAAGCTGTAATGAGGAAAGCAGAGGTGACCAGCAGCTGTAGCAAAAAGAGAGCTGGCCTTTTGATCCTGAAGGGAGAGCAAACACACCAGGCAGGCAATGTGGGCAGGGCAGGGCTTTAAGGGAGGCTTTAAAGGAGGCCAGCAGCTTGTGCTCCATACGGGAGAGCAGAGGGAGCCACAGGAGGGGCACCAGCACGAGGGTGACACAAGCAAAGCAAAAGGCTCTGCAAATTGTTTTCACAAGGGCACTGTTGATGTTCTCAGCGGGGAAAAAACCCAAGGGCCAGACACAGAAGGCTTTTTTCCCTCCAGGCTCCCATCAGTATGCAGCTATTCCTGACACTACATGGCTTTCACTGCCGGGTTATGCAGCCCCTCATCCCTTCTGCAGCTTCCCCTCTGTCCTTGCACACTCACTAGGAGCATTTCATGACTAATTCCCCCCCAGAGTTTTCTCCTTACCTGATCTCTGCTGCTGCTGCTAACAGAGTACAATTTCACTCCAAACCCTTATCAGTGTATCTACCCAGAAAGCTTGCTGGAGGGAAAGATAAAACCTTCCTGAGACAAAAGTCTCTTTTGTAACTCTGTCCCGACTGCGACTTGATGGAAGGCAGCGCCTTCACCCACACGTGCTCACTTTGCTACCCACACAGGGCACTTACCTGTTCCTTGAGCTCAGCCAGCTGACTGGAAAGCTGTTTTACAAGGCTCATGGTTGACTCCAGCCTCTCCTGCAGGTTCCTGATTTCATTTTGCTCACTGTCACCTTCATTGCTAACCAGAGACATGGCTCTCATCCGAGGGAACCAGTCCAAATTCTTCTCCTACATGCGTATTAGAAAAATAAGGCATGTTAGTAGGGGTTTATGCAGGGCTACTAAGCTGAGACTAGAGAATGAAAGCTCAGAAGGACTTCTGCTCAGTGGATGACACACAGCAAGTGAGCTTAAGCAGTAAACTCAGAAAGTATTTCAAACGAGCAGTTTTATTCTTGGTTCTCGTTCGCTACAGAGAAGGTACCAACTGGAAAATCTGGGTTCCCCACAGCTGCACCTGTGCTGCAGTCTGGGCAGTGTTGGCACATTCACCTGTGGCTCTGGCAGGCAGAAATGCCCCCACTGGGAAGACTCCTCTGGTACACCAGGAAAGCCTCAGTGCTCCCTGTGCTTTGCTCTTAAGTGTATGCAGGGACACATTTCCCCTCTGTCTCTTCACCTTGGCTGGTCTCCATCTATTTCAGCTGTCCTTGCAGCAATGTCAGCAAGCCTACACCAGGAAAACAAGTCAAGAACCTTCCAGACCAGCCTCAAGCACTTCTACTGGAAGAGCAGAAGGACCTGGATCCAGCTGCCCACAACAGGAGATGCGGGGTCCAGGGCATGGCCTAGGCTTCAATGGGCTGTTCAGACTGTGCATCTTGGATAAATGCAAGCACAACCCCGGGGCCAAGGGCAAACCTGCACTGCATGGAACAGCACTGAGCTGGGTGTTCCTTCATCCATGGACTCAGGCTATGAATTCAGCCATGACCAAACCACTGTAAACAGACAATATGAGTCAGGAAGGTGCTGCGTATCCGCACGAGCCCGAATTGTCTCCATGGCTCAGGGGCACAGATATTTGTGTTCAGAGCTTAACAGATGGAGGAGACAGAAGGGTGCAAGACTAGGAGGAGTGGCAGCCACGTGGAGAGCAACCTGCTTTGCCCTGAGACCAAGGGAACAGAGCAGGGCCAGCAGCGGGCAGCGCGTTACGTGCGCACACCTCTGCCCTGTGCCTCGCGGGCAGCGGGAGGATGTGGCTGGGCCACGTGCACTTGATAACTTGAGAAGAGAAGCAGAATGAGTGTGTTCTTCCAGTCCCCCGAGCTGTGAATGGCCCCACACAAATAGCACTGTGTCAGGAGGGATGGAAAGGAACTCTTGCCAAAAGTCCACCTACAAGACACCTGGAAGGCAGGAGCTCTGCTACTTGTGTTCTCTAGGTATTTGGTAAAGTTTTAAGTCCGTCAAACTGATCATAGTCTTAGACTTTGCCTCTATTTTTCCTATGAAAATAAAGAAGGCAGTGATGATTCTGCAGCATTTACAGCTGGGCAGCCCAGGGCAGCCATGCCTGAGCAGGGTCCAGGAGGGCTGGTCCGGCAGAGTTCTGAGCCTGGGATACACCAAGGCTTTATCGTGCTTCCAGGAGGATTTCCTTTCACCTCTGTAGTGCTCCGTCCTGAACACCAAACCCTCCCCTCCTACAGCAGCATGATTTAGAAACAACCAGGCTAAGCCTGAGTGAGCATGGCAGCACTAACAGTACTCATGTTTGTCCACTCTTTGTGTTAGCCCAGTTCCCTCTGTTACTCTGGATAAGACTAAATGCAAAGCTGTATGAATTTTAGCTTTTTGTCTTCTTTTTAACTCAAAACGTCCAATGAGTTTTTTCCTGGCTGTGCAACCCCTGGTCCTGTCCCCAAATCACCAAAGATGCCCAGGGAGCAGGAGCGTGTCCCCGGTTGCGTTTTGCAGCCCCGGGCTGGCAGCCGTGGGCGCCGGTGGAACGCGGCCTCTTTGCTCGCCGCTCACTTCTCGAGCCTCGTGATCTCATTATGACAATTTACTGTGGTTACACATGATGCCATTTTCAATGGGTCATAACTCATTCAAATCAAAACCTGTTTTCACCAGCTCTGCTGGTGAGCTCGAGAGGAGCGCACGTGACCCTCCCTGTGGATATCCCCAGCTGACACGCGGAGCGGGAGGATCCTGTTTCTGCCACATGCGGTCCTGCTTACAAGACCAGCATTCATCTTCCACCAGTACACGCCGATATTTATTTTAAATTTATTTTGGCTAGGATGTAGCAGAGCATTCATCACGTGCCTGGTGTCGAGCACAGGTGTACTCATTTATACTAAGCTTAGTTTGTGCACAGTGCCTTTCTGGATTGATGCCTTTTTCTTTTTTTTTTTTTTTTTTTTTCATAATGTTTGCCAGCAAATTTGTCTGCCACTACAGGCACAGAACTTTAATTCAAGGCAGCTACAGTGAACAGAGCTGCACTTGTACCTGAATGTTTCCTGGAAAGCTCTGGTATCTGCACTCATTACAGCTCCTCCTGCCTGAAACACCTGAGGATACCAAATGCAAGGCCATAGGAGCCAGCGGAGGGAACAGGAGCCCTTTCAAGACTCACAACAACGCCAAAGTTCCTAAAGCCAGGCTGCACAGGGAGAGCAACCCGAGACTCCATCATTGTGGCTCCTCTGTTTGCCGAGTACTGCTGCCAGGATTGTGAAATGCATTTTGCTAGTTTTGTTTTTTCCATCTGCCACTCCCTCACTCCTCCAGGACACAAGGCAGAGACCTCCAGCTGCTTTGGAAAGATTGTTGTGGACTGACCCTGCACCACACCGCAGCATCCAGAGGAGTCTGAGTGTGTGCCAGGCACCCTGGATGTCCTGAGGCTCCCAGTGTCACCTGCTTCCCTCCTCCTCAGCATGTCATTGCACTGCCTGGAGAGAGGGATGGCCAGGAGCAGCTGGAGACAGGGATGGCACAGGCAGCAAGCACCTCACCCACTGCCGCACAATGCTGAGGAGCACACGGAGCAGATGTGGCTCTGCAGCTGGAACCACCCTGCACCACGTGCCAGCTCATCTCGGCCACCACAAGCCCCAGAGTCACGGGACTTGAGTGACAGACTCTGCTCATTCACGTGTGCCCAGCTGTTGCCTTCCTAGAAATGCTGTGACAATCTCTTCCAGGAATGAAACCCAGGTGTGGTTTGGTTACATATCAGGAAAATCTGGGCCTTTTTTCTCCCAAAGTATTGTGGAGGATCAAGCAAGGACTTGATCTAAGTTCTAAGAGAAGCTGATGGTTTGCATGGACTGGAGACCTCATGCAAAGATGCTGCTGACTTTTGTAGGTGGCAGAGAGGCAACAGTTCAAACATCTGCCCCCAGGTCCCACTTGGAGTCCCAAGAGCTCTGTTAGGTGCAGGCCTCTTGGTTCTCAGCTGCAACACACATCTAATGAAATCAGTCCAGCTGTGTATTTTTGTCATGCAAAGGATCAGAAAGATTCAAAATTCGGTAGGAGACACATTATAGCCTGCCAAGCTGTCTTTAGGTTAAAAATACTTACCTAGCTTTCACTGATAGTTCCTTTATAGTGCACACAGCAGGTACTTTCCCTTGCTGAACCGCACGCTTTTGCCAGTCAATATGATCTTACTTTTTCATTGCATTATGAACTGCAGAACTTTATTAAAGGGCAGCGTGAAAATTAGCTTTGGCAGACAGCTCTGTTTGCCGAGTCCCTACCACAAACAAACAGCAGTTGGTGCTGAGGACAACAAACTTTTGATCACAGACCTGCCAGGATCCAGAAGGCAAGTTGGACAAGGCTCCTTGGCCAAAAATGTCTGTGTTCTTAGGGGGACACGCACTCTTGTGACTGCTCAGCAATGGGAAAGCTATTTTTACTTCAAGGTAATTGCTTGCCAATTAACTGGAGGTCATTAACATGTTTGTACACCCCCAAACATTTGTTCTGGGACTTAAATGTTTATGGGCTCAGTGCAGGGTTCACCTTGACCAACACCTTCAAGCTGTAACATGCAGGAGCACTCCTGGGGGTGTGCAGGATGTTATCTGTTGTGCCTTACCTATTATTCTTAGAAATCCAACCATTTTGCCCAGGATAGCGTTCACTCAGAAATTTGAGCCCTGCCTGGAACAGAGAGGTAATTTGGAGGAGGAAGGCAGGCTGCTGGCAGGGAGCAGGGCAAACCTCTGCAAACAGCTGTCACGGGACTCAATCAACAGCCACCAGGTTAGCCTGAGGTGACACAGCTCGAGCATTAATGAGCTCACAGAGGGCGAGCTATGTGGACGGGATGCTTTTAAACGGAGTAGCTGCTTGGATAAATAATTAATTGTGAAAATGTACCGATATCTTCTTTCTAAACAAGCACCGTTTAAGGCAGTATGTTGGTGTTGTTGTTATTCCATATTGTTATTTCATTCTTGCACAGGACGGCAGCAATTCACAGCCCACCTACGGATCACAGCATCTTCCTGCTCCACACTCTTCCCGCGAGCGTAACTTGTGCCTCGCAGGATCCATGTTTAAGCAGACATCTGTGGCCAGGGCACAGCGTCAGCCAGACAGGAAAGCTGCAGGGACAGAAAGGAGCTGCAGCCTCCTCTCTGCCAGTTCAGCTGGGGGAAAGGGAAAAAAAAAGGTAAAAAAAGGCAGGTGGGGTGAGCCAAAAGGCTGAGGGCCAGAGAGGCTGCACACGAGCAGAGCAGACATTTAGTGTGGCGATCCAGCGCGCCCGCTCCCTCCGGCCTCCCCCTCGGCTGGCGGGGCTCCAGCCGCAGGCACAGCTCCCTCAGGGCCAGACCTCTGGGCAGTGCTCTGGGTGCACGTACTCGAGGTGCCCACGGCGAGGGCACATGCCTGAGAAATCACAGGGCTTAGAGGATTTGCTCCTTGAGCTCGCTGGAAAACCTCAAACCTTCTGTCTCGGAGAGGCAGGCTTAGAGCAGAAGTCTGCGTCTGCCTCCTGCAGTTTTCTGTGCAACTCTCTCCTTCCCTGCTGCGGGCTTTCCAGGGGGATGGCAGAGCTGTGGGATAAGTCCTCCCTTCGGTAAAACATTGCCATTTTTCTGCCTTTGCTGTCTCTGGTTGAGCATGGATGGAGGAAAGACTGAAGAAATCTGTTTAGAGTTTCTGTACTTTGTACGAAGCCTCTCTCGAGCCATCCCTGTCCTGTTGGCACAGCCAACTGGCTTCAATCAGGCTCTCATGCTGAGCTGAATCCATGCCTTTGGAGTAATTGGCAGAGGGATGTTTCTTTAGGAGGTGCTGGTTTCACAGGCTAGCAGCGAGATGGATCAGCTGCAACCAGCAGGAAAGACTGGGCTGAGCCTTTAAAAAATAGATTACTAGATAACAGTGAGAGAAAATAGGTCAAAGAGTAGGACAAGGGGGATGAAGTAGAGGAGCAAAGGCAGCCTAATGCAGACTTCCAGCCGGTGCTACTGCCACGGGCTGCGAGGGCCACGCCACCATCAGCTGTGCCAGACTCATTTCTCCAGCACGCTCTAATGCAGTGACTCCCAGCCCTTTCCACCCCGTGACCCCTTGTTGCAACATGAAAACAAGCCTGGAGCACTTCCCTCCTATCTGTTCACCAGGAAGAGTGGTGATTACTGCTCATGACTGCTCCTGGGCCGTGACCTGCCCTGCTGCATGCGCCAGGGCAGGGCAGCGGCCTCTGTGTCACCCAGCCACGGTTCTGCAAGGATCCTTCTCTCCCCGGTGACTCAGCAAGGCTGTCATCAGGAGGGCTGTGCCCTAACAGCAAGGCTGAGAAAACAGGGGTGCTGGAAGCCCTCTTGCTCCTCAGCTAGATGGTCGCTGAAGGGTGCACAAGAGGAGTGTGGACATCAATCACCAGGAAGGTTTGCTACCGGCACCTTCGTGTGCTGTGCTGGGCTGTCCTGGAACACATCTTTGTGGGCAGGCAGCAGCCACAGCAGCAGCCCCCAAGAAAGGCTCCTGCAGCTTTAGGAAGACTGAGTCTCTTTAGAGAGACTGTAGCCCTTCAAGTGCCCCTTTGGGTTGGCAAAATTCTGCTGCACTGGTGCTGAGGACAGACCCTGCTGGTCATCCCGTGGCCTCCAGGGCTGAGGAGTGGCACTGCCAGTCCTCTGTGCCCTCAGCTGAGAGCCAACAAACTGGGCATCACTGCTCTCCAGCAGGCAGCCCCTGCCCTTTCAGGCAGGAGAAGGAACAGTTCACTCCCCTTTTCTGGGCCAGCACCTTGAATGAATACTTTAGCACTGGGTACAAAGAAATTGATTTACTGAGAGCTATTCTGTATGTCTGAGATGCAAATAAATCCATCCATTCTCTTCCCAATGGACTGCCCATATAAGCAGAGAGGGATTGGTCCAAATGACCTTTCCAAAGCTATTATTTTTTTGTCTAGGGACAGAGTCTGGTCCTAAAAGTCCGGCATTATGTAGCTCCTATAGCCACCTTAAAAAGGAATTTTCAAGATTTCAGTTCTCGTGTGCTTTAGATGACACAGGGCAATAACCACTTTGTGATTTAATCACAGACAATAATAATTTGGTTCAGTGCATGATTCAGCTAATCCACAATTTGATAAACGTTCATCCTAAACTACAAACCTAAATAGCTTTCTGCAAATCCTGTTTGACACTTTAATGTTAAGACTGTATTTGATAAGCAATCTGTGCTGTACAAGAATATAGGGAGGGAAATTAGGAATTGTTATGCATCTATATGCATCCAGAACAGTAATTCAAAGAAAATAAAAATAAACCGTGGCAATTACAGATAAATCTTTATGCAACAAGAAAAGTAATAGGTTTGGCTGGGTCTGCACTGTATTGATACATGCTACAGCTCCCACAGCTCACAGAAAAACAGAAAAACCTGTTAGCCCCTGAAAGAAGGTTGAAACCACAACACAGACCCACTGTCTGCTTTAGCAGTGTCATTGATGCATTTACTTTCATTTTAACTTGGCTGAATGTTTTCGAGGGCTGCAACAGAATCTATCACTGCAATTCTGAGTAATTGTGAGTTCTTCAAGACTGATATCCAGGCCAGAAAGTTATAAATGTCTCAGTGTTTCTGTATCAGCATTCCCACTTATGATATCCCTGCAAAAATTATGGTGAGGAATGATAATAAACCCCAAATTGCAAAGAATTTTCTCTGACGTTCTATGGGGCAGTTTAGACGCTCAAATTGAAGCTCTGTAAAGGACAAGCACCACAATATTTCTGCTTATCAAACACACCTAAGGGACTTTGCATTTACCTCCAAAAGATGGAAACAATCATGAAAGTAATTTTTTCCCTAAGTTTGAATGTGCTCTCACCCTGCTGTTGTGGGCAAGCCACGTGCCAACAGCAGGTCTGTGAGTCACAGCGTGTCCCTAGAGGGGAAAAGGCCAGCCTGACCTCGGCTGCAGCAGCCACAAGGAGAGAGATCCCACTTCAGCAACTCTGCCCTGGAGGGTGGCAAGCAGAAACCAAATGAAGCAGCTTTGTCTGTGAGATGGCCCATGCCAGCCACTGTCCAGGTGGAACCCAGGGGTCTGCAAGTGTGCAGGGACCACAGGGGACTCATGGGAGAGCCAGGGCACAGCTCCTGTGTGCTTGGAGAGCCTCAGCTCGTGTCCCACCCCAGCACAGCTCTCCTTGAAGACACGTTTGCTTCTGGTGCCATCCCTTCCCCAGGGCACATTTCTGAGCTGCTGCTTTCTTCTGCTGTATCAGTCTCTCTCTGCCACCTTATCTTTCTCATAACCCTGATAATTGGTATTGTCCTGTGCAAATCTTCAAGAATCCCAACACTACCATCAAAAGCTAGGATTTGGTCCATAATATTTGTGCCCTTAAAATAGATACAATTATAAATTTGTGTAAAACACGAGTTTATTTTTCCACATTCCTATGTTTTCCTGTTGTTAGTGGTTACGAGACATACTTTAGGAAAAACACTTCAGATCATTCATTTAAAATAATTAAATTATTTCTGATATAATCCCTGGATCTTGTGCATAACTAAACATCTGGTACAGAGGTTAGAAGATAAATGTTCTTGGCTTTTTTTTTCCCCCTTCTTTTGTTAAACAGATGTTGTTGATACAAAACACAGAACTGTAAATCATAGCCTGCATGTGGACACAGACTGTCACTACTGAGCAGAAATTTACTGTGGCTAGATAGAGGTTTGAAACAGCAATGAATCACTGGCTTACTAACTTTGTTCACGTGGGTATGGTTTCAATATTCTGACATTAAGCGCACATGTCCTTAAAGAAAGGACCTTGTAATGGCAGCCTGGGAGGCTCTGGTTCGGTTCCAGCTGTCTCGGTGTAGGAAGCTCAGCACAGTGCCAGGCAGCCTGTGTGCAGGGGAATGTGGCAGGTCTCTGTCTGTGCCCTCCCAGCTGGCTGTGCCCGGGGTGCTGCTGTGGAACCCCACAGGCTCAGCTCCCCCAGCACCACCCGGGGCAGCCCTGGCTCAGCAGAGGGGCCGAGCTGCCCATGCAGCCCCAGCTCCACCACCAACACGCTTCCAGCTCTAACCTGCTCCTCCCTCCTCTGCTTCCCCTGCTGCCCCCCCCAGCATTTCAGTGAGTTCATGCTTGGTTTGTGGGCCAGGACCCCGTTGGCTTTGTTTAGAGTGACCAGAATTCCCATGCCTCCCCGGCCCCTTGCCTCTCCCACTCCCACACCACTTGCACCAGCAAGCTGAGGCCCCCTCTTCTCCCATTCCTCTTTTAATATTGATTTTCCTTCACAAAACACGCCGGCAGCACGCTCCAGATGCTGAACTCCAGACAAAAGCCAGTGGCATGAATCCCACTGCAATGTAAATGTCCCCTGCAGTACCAGGCCACAGATGATGTCTCTTCCTTAGACACATATGTACCACCCAGCTGGTGAGGACACCACAAATTTGGACCTGCTTTTGTCAATGTGCCTGCTGGTTTGATCAAATGGACCAGGGTCTGACTCCATGGTAAACTCCAAGCCATGGCCTCTGCTTCCTAGCTTTTGAAGCACAGGATTCAGGAGCATATTTGTTGAAATTTACGTTTTGGGGATTTTTTCACATTTAGCTTTAATTCTCTGGTCCTGTCACCTTGTATTTTGCAAGTACTGTCCATTTCCTGGCTTTAGCTTCAATTTGGTGTAACAGAATCTTTGGGAAATACAAAGACTCAGCTGGAGACTCATTTTTCAGAGACTCAGGACTTGACCTTGTTCTCAGCTTTACACAGGCAGAGCTCTGCTGATGGCAGTGTGATTGTTCTGGTTTAGGATGCTGCCAGAGCAGAGGCATTTTGAGTCCTGATCTGAATGTTCCTGCTTCAGGCCCATTTTCACTCTGATGTATTTTGCACATGGGGCAGTGTGAAAGGACAACTGAAAGAACAACACTTTCTTTGAAAATTAGCAAGAATTATCAACTAGCACCACACAGAACAGATTTTTAAGCAATGATACAATCATACACACACCTTACACATGCACAAAATCATGGAATCATTGAGGTTGGAAAAGACCTGGAAGATCATAAATGCACATACTCGAGTACCACTCAGAGGAGAGGATTAAGATCTAAGCTCCTCTACGGAGCATCTCTTGATGAAACAACACCAAGCAATGGCCACCTTCCAGCCCTGTGGTCTTGAACACTATCAACCTGCTCTCTGACCCCTTGCTCTGCACAAATGCTTGCCTGTGGCTTCCTCTGCACAGCAACAGCTCCTTGCCCATGCAGGCACAATGGCCAAGGATTGGCCCCATGGCAGGTCTGGCTGCAGCACACAAGGTGTCACCCATCCACTTGCACTTTTATTCCCTTCAGGAAATAGGTGGGAAACAGCAAAACTGGGCCCTCTACTCGTTCAGGTTTGTGTCTACTGTGGGTTGTTTTCAAGGCTGCAGGCACAGATGAATAAAAGAAAAAACCACCATGGTACTGCATGGCCCTTTATCTGCCTGTACTAATTTTCATTTAGTGCTTTTGCTAGGCAATACTATAGATCCTCTGCACAGATCTGATTTTTCTTTTTTGGTTTTTTTTTTCAGTCCAGCATTTTAAATGGTTTGCTGTGTTCAGTTAAACTGAGTTTTCGCTTGAGAACAAGCAGATGATCACTTTCTCAGGCCCAAACGTAGGATTTTCCTTCAGCATCACCCAGCAAAATGAAAAACAGAAATAAAACATTTTAATCACATGTGTATAAAATACACAGGGTTCATTAAACATGATTTAAAGCTGCCTGTTTGTTTTGGATGCTCTTTAGAGCTCCTACTACCCCAAACTCACAGAAGTGTAATGTGATTCCCTATCTATTGAATTTTGGAGGATGGCTGTAGTGGGCTCCATTATATATAAATTGGATACAGCCACTTTACAATCTCCGATATATACTTTTATCTCAAAATGCCCTGTGAGGCAATTGTGCAAAGTACTTTATCAGGGATTGTTGTTGGTAATATTGCAAGAATTCATGATGTAAAAAATACATCAATGCCATTTAAATTGAACAAAATGGTTCCCATTTTTTTTCTTGTAGAGCATTTTTAACCATCTTCTCAACAAATTTGTTCAATAAATACTGTACGAAACAAACATTTTGCACTTTGTCCCACAGATGCAATTTGCCAACCTGATTGATTTCTTTCTCTACAACTAATCTGATTTCTTTAGGCTATACATCTTTGCTTTTATTAAAGATGATGCAATCTTAGCTTTTTATCATACACACATCCACCACACAAACAAGAGAAGATTCTGCAAAGCAGCCTTGCAACCAACTAGAAAAGCGTGACATAAATCTCATAAAGCTGATCCCAAAAGATAAATGGCACAATGAGACCAAAGTTACACAAATTCAGAAACTTATCCATGCAGAGTAATATGGGCCAGTGGATTCTTCCTTCCATGATAGATTCAGCAAACAAGTAACTTCATCATATCTGTAGCACCTTGTAAATCAAGCTCATGCCAATGTTGCACCAAATCCCCCCAAATCTTGCTGCTTCTGCACTGTGAGAGGTCAGAAGCAGAACTGCATTTTTTGTAGCCTTTCTCTGGTTTGCATCTTGCAGAATCTCACTGCTATGTTTTGAGTCACAACGACTTCAGGCCTATTTACTTTTAAATGTAGTTCTTGGTAGACAATAAATTCATCTCTCTGTTCTTTTACTGACTGTCCTCATGTCTTTTGGGGAACCCCACTGTCCTTCCCTTCCTCAGCATCTGCACTTATCTGTCTTGGCTGTAGACAATTTTTCAGTCTCTTTCCCATTCAAGCAGCCAGAGGCTTAGTACCACTGTAATACAAAGAGCAATAATTGTTTGCAAATGTTGCAATAATATTCTCAAACAGCACTGAAGTGTTTTGTGTCTGTTGCTTCTCCCATCGAGCAAAATCAAATTAATTCAGTTGACACGTTTCAGGATCTGCTCATCACATTGTTCCTCTGGGGTTGAACTTCTTATCACTAGCTGTGATCCCAGTTAAGGTCTAGCTTTCACTGGCAAAGCCCTGTGCAGCCAGTCCCAGGAGAATCAGGGCTCCGTCACTGCCAGGATTTTAAGTGCGACAGTAGGTGCCTATGCAGTGCCTTGGAGAGCCTTTCCATCACTTGGAATCGCAGACTAAAGGTCTGCCCACACACAGATCCATCTCAAGCCACAGGCTTCTTTAACAAAGGGATAAAAGATGGCTTTTGCAGGCTGCCTGGAAAGTTAACAGCTCCAGTCTCTGGCAGGTCGAGGCGAGAGCGGATTCCAGCAGGGAACTGCAGCCCGTGTCCTGCCAGCAGCGCTGCTCGGCTCGGGGCGCTCCAGCTGGAACACCTCCCCTCCCCTCCCTGCTCCTGGGCATGTGCAAGTTTCAAGGAACACAGCCTCGTGTCCAGACCCCTCCTCGAGTTTTTAAGGCCAGCAGCAAGCAAACAAACAGGAACCCAACTCAGCTCATTTGTTTTAATTTGCAAATTGAATGAGTAGAAGTTGGAAGGAGGAGAAGGAGGCTGTGACTATGCTGCATTATCAAGGCAGAACCCATCTTTGTAGCAAAATCTTTGAAGCCTAAACAGACAGGTGGCCAAATTTTGAAAATACAGAGGAAGTCAAGCTAAGCTTACAAGTGAGCCACAATATCACAGGGGCCAAAAAGACTAGGTCTGGGTAGTATCAAACTGCTGATTCTGGATCTCAGGGGGGGAAAAAACCCCAAATATCAATGAATATACTTTTGAGGAGTTTTAGGCTCTGCTCTGTAAACTTGAAGTTACATCACAGCTGTGTACACAGAAGTGATTTTACAGGAAAGAAGGAAATGGACAGGATTGTGCTGGTGCTTTAGAAGTTAAGAAGAATGCAAGGGGCTGAGCAGAGACAAGGCTTCTGTGCCATGGCCATCCCCTCCCCGAGTCAGCGGGGGACAAAGGTCACCACCATCCCCTCACTGCATACAGCAAACCTGCCTGTGCTGCAGCACCTGCCCTGGATCCCAAGCTCCCTCCTGCTCCAGCTAATGACATCATTTCTAAGCAGGCAGGATCAGATCCATGGCTTCCTGTTCAAGCAGCAGCAGGATAATTAATTTTGCCTGTCTGAAAAGGATGTGTATAAACATAAACCCACTGAAACCTCAAGCTTTTGCAAGGAGGTACCAAATGAAGCCCACCTTTCCCTTTATTTACCCATATCTCATGCATCACTGAGCCAAGCAGACCAACTAAATTATTTATGGCAGGCCAAAGAACCCATTGCTGGAAGATGCAGAACCCTTTGAGTAGAAAAGAAGATGCTCAGCTCTCTTGAAGAATAGGAGCTTTGTGCAAAGATGCAAAGTCCTCACGTGATGTTAACTTTTCATGCTTTGAGAAATACAAATGAGCAAGAAAGCAGCTAATTAGGCATGTTACTGTGATTGCTTGTTTTATGAAGTGGAGAGGGAGGTGTTCAGCACTTTAATGAGATAATAGCATAGAGGCAAAATTGTACAGAGAAGCAAAAATAGCAGTGGTCTTCCCACAGAAATGAAAATTATTTTTGAGGAACAAGAAAAGCAACAATAGGAAAATAACTCAACACCTAGCAGCAGAAAGAACAGTGCCTCCATTTATTCTGTCCATGTAAAACCTGGCTAACACCCAGACATCTGAGGGTGGCTCTACTTTAATGACCATATCACTCCATAGTGATCACCTCTGAGCTCCTCTGTGGATTTGGGGCAGGCCTTGATGCAGAAAAAGGACTTTCTCTGGAAAGGACTAATCCTAAGCCCTGGGCTCCCCACAGGGCCCGTGCCCACGTGGAAGGACACAGAGAGCTGTGTTCTCACCCGCTCTCCTATTTTGAGCACAACAGAAAAATGGGAGCTGCAAATCATCTATTTAGGCGTATTTCTTTAATTGCTTATTTTATGAAAACCCAACTGCAGACAAAACCAGCACTGCATTTCCTAGGAAATGAGCCTTTCTCAGAGACCTCAGATCTTATTTAGCAGCCGGCTTTTGTGCTCTTGGTGTTACTGCCACGGTAAGTAATTACTCATAACGTGACATGCATCGTATCAGCCTTTTAAAAGTAATTAAGAAAAAGTTGCATTGCTTAATGATATGTACATACATCTCATCCTCACAAGTTTGGCTTCGATAACATCTGCTAGTGTTTGGAGCAAAGCCAGCCTTAAAAAGTAAAATAACCCCAGCCCTAACAATGGAAGCATTATTAACTTCCCAAAAGCTATAAACTCCATGCCCCACTCCAGCATAACATTTGTGTGCACGAGTCCTGTAAGGATTTTCAAGCCTGTGAGTTGCCAGATCAGAAAATTCATGCTGAACTAGAATTAATGATAAAGAAGAAGCCTCAAAAATACAGTTTATTTATAGTGAACCAGTTTAGGAGCAGCAGCTCACTGTCCCTGGCAGATTCAGCTGCAGCAGCTGAAGGGGTCACTCCAAACAGCTGGTGCCCTTTCTCCCTGCTGCTATTATCCCACCTATCCAGAGGCAGCAGAACCAGAGCCGTGTCCTCTCCTCAATCAGTTCAGTTCAGACTGGAGTGACTTCAGTGGCCATCAGTTTTCACATTAGTACTCTGGGCTGTGAACTGCAGAAGCTCAGGAATGAACAAACACGTCCCTGGTCCTCCCCGCTCTGCTCTCGCTATGGCAGAAGGGTCTGGTGGACATCTGGGGGAGGAAACTCCTGGAATTGTCTGGGATGAATCACCAAAGTGCATGTGAAAAGCACACAGAGTGTCTTCCCGAGATCCCAAGTGCCCATTCTGCAGCATTCATGCTACCTTGGATTGACATTTCTCTGCTTTAGGTCATTCTCTCTACCCATACAGTGTTTTGTGATCCTTGGATGTAATAAGAATATCTACAGAACTAGCAGAGAAAACTTTTACCTCCAAAATTCAAAAGGGTGATGGATAACAGAATAGAAGAATTTTGGATGTCAGAACTTTTTTCTTCCTTCTCCAAAGAAGCTTTATTTTAAGAGCAGAGGTCAACAGCCCTCTTAGTACATATAATTTTATTACATTCTTTGACAAAAATCGACAGCAGTAAAGAACAGCTTGTTCCACAAGCCCCCATGCTGTCAGCATGCCCTTCCCCTTTCTGCACAGCACATTTTCACTGTCTCCACCTCTCCTGCCTGAATTTCCCTTGGAGCTGCCTCCCCTAGAAGCTCCACGTGGTCTGCTGGGGGATGGCCACTGACTCTGTCAGACATCAGGGGAGCACACCAGGGTCTGGCATCGCTGAAATGCCTTTTGCTCACTGAGTAACCCTGGAGCAACCTCCCCCAAGGTGTGAGGGGACGGGCAGGCAGCCTCCTGACCCACAGCTGTCGGGCTCTGTGGGTGCCCTTGGCTCACACCTTGGCTGTTTTGACAGTCGGCTACGTCTGCTGGGGCTGGCTAAGATGAAAACAATCCCCTTTGCAAGGTGTGCCAGGGGCTGTACGCAAGCAGCTCTGGCTCCAGGAGGGAGCTTGTCCCCTCACCCTGCTCCTGTACCAGGGGGTCACAGCCTCATGGAGCAACTCTGGCCATGACCTGACCCCTGGGAGCAGCCAGGAGCTGCCATGGCTCACATCACACCTCCCCTCCCGAGGTGGGAGCACGGCAAAAGGCAGAGCAGCGAGGCAGGAGAGAGGAGGGTGCCGAGGGAAAAGGGCAGGAAGGGCTGGCGCTGCCCAGCACACAGCATGGGCAGAATGACAACTATTGTGAGGCTTCTCAATGGCTCATTTGGCATTATTCCCAGCGCTGCTTTTCAATCTAACACCCACTTCTGGGTATCTAATAGAAAAAGAAGGCAAAACCATGAGGCTGGAGATAGGAAGAACAGAAACAACAACACCAGCTCAAAGGCGCACTAAATTCAGCTGAATTCTCAAAACTTCAGCATTTAAAAACAGCAAACAAAACAATCAGCATGTTTCAAAAGGGGAATGCATTTTTCCTCGTGACATGGCTAAATACTTCTTTTATTTAATAATTTAAAAGAAAAATAATAATAGAAAAAGCTGACACTTTCAAAATATTTAAAATAAAACTGTTAAAATATTTTGTCACGCAACCAATGCCAGGTGATTGCTGTGCGACATAAGTGCTTTTAAAAGAACTGAATCAGAAGACAATTGTTCAGAATTTCAGGCTGGTGTTGCTCAACCTATCTGTACTGCTTCCTCCCTGCCACATTGATGGGAATAAAAGGTTCATGGTCCCAATGACCGTAATGGAGAAAAGAACCTGTAATTTCCCAGCAAAGATTGCTGTGCTTTAGAGAGATGTCCAATTCACTGCAGTATCCTTTACTCTTAGGAGCATAGGCTGGTTTTAGAGCATTTTTCAGCTGACTGAGGAGTTACATAATTGCACAATTACATCCAATTACATAACTAGGGTAAATAAGCAATAATATAATTAGGTGCTGTAATTATGTAGTTATGACAGGTAGCACTAATGCTGATAAAAGCCATTACGAAACTTGCTAAGAACTATGGACAGAGCACGTGAGCATGAAAGTTTCAGGGCTTCATTTGCTGAAGTCTTTCATTCTTACAATGGGCATAATAATTAATTTAATTGCTAAGCCAATAGCCTTTTACTTTTGCAAATGAATGGAGGTACAAATCATAGGCTAATTCATATCTCTGGTGAGCTGCAAAAAATTCAGTAACTAATCATGTCCCTTTTTTTAACCTCCATATATCTATTTACAGCTACCAAGGCTTGGGTGAAATACGTGTGTACAAATTACACCTCTGAAAAGAGAAGTATAAAAGTTTGGACATTAACCTTCATTGTTCTAGTTATCACATTAAACTGTCTCCTCTGACAAACGGACACAAGGAACATTCAAAGATTGCTGTATCAATGTAATACAAATTATGTGCATCTCTGGGTTTGCTAAGGATGGTGTTTCTGGTCAAATGGGTCAGATAAACAGGGTTTTTTCTACAGGAATGAAAATTCAATAGGGGAATCATTCATGCAGGTTCTCAGTGCAAACACAAGGCATGCAGCCAGCTTTTCAAAGTTTCTGTCTCTTTGGATATTGTATAATATCTGTCTGACTTCATAAAAGAGGCCTGGAGAGCAAACAAATAATAAAACCTACTGCCCTGCTTTAATATTCATTAATATTTCACCCAATAACTGATAAAAGATAGTGTGCAAGAAGAAAGGGCAGCACTGGAAGAGCTGAAGTGCTTTATTCCCACTAACATCTCCATAAAGCTTGAGGTGTATAAACCGAGTGTTGCTTTAGAATACATTTTATGCTTGATGCTTTTTTCTAAAAAGAAAAAAAAACCCAGAAGAATTAATACCTTTCTTTATGAAAGCTGGATAGCTCCTGACTACTTTCAATCACTGCTCAGAGCAGTATGCTAAGCACTGAAGCAAACACAGAGCTGCTGGGAAAATCAAAATCACAGGGAACACCAGGAGTTTGCAGAGACAATGTCCACAGTCCAGAGCAAGGAAGCAAAAGAAGTGCTCTACCCCAAGGTCTTCTGAGGCCAGAGACATGCAAGATAATGGGAATGCCTTGGAGCAAACCACCCCTGGAACAGAAATACAAGTGAACTTAGAAATCTGCAAGAATCTTGCATTTGAGTGAGGGGTGTGTACAACATCACCCACGTATTTCTTTCCCCGTTTTGAGCTGGAAAAGTGAACAATGATGTGTAAATAACTCCCATCCATTTTGGCATCCAGCCTTTCAAACATCCCAAAATAAGGAAACTACAGTATTCCTGTTTTTTTATCTGTTGTGCTATCAGCAAGCCTTCAAACCAGATGCTTCACTGTTTGTTGGACAAATGATACATAGAAAAGACTGAGAGTCACAAAGTAGACAGTCATATTTTTGGACTCTGACAAGGCTGGGCAATAGAGAAAATTACTATCAGAAACTGTAGATGCTTTTCCTGGTGCTTAGTTAATACTGATCATTATTCCAATGTTACTTTTTGCAATACTTTGCAAGACAGGAGTAAGCAAATGCAAATAATAATTGGTTCCTTATTGCAGTTGTAGGGACAGTGAGGATGATACTTGGAGATAAACTCTACTTTCTATTAAATTTACTGCAGCATACTCCAAAATTTTCACCTATGTGTATTGAAGGACTTGAAGACTGGATTTAGGTAGAAGTTCTCCTTAAGTGATTTGGCTGTGAAAACACAGAATTCCATTAAATTCCACAGAATCCATTAAAGCTACAGAAGCAGCCATTGAAGGTATTCCTGATCATAACAAAAACAATTAGAATGAAGAGAGTTCTTCCAGGAGCATGATTTGCAGAGTTTTTTTCAGCCATATTCTGTATAGTATAAAATGTAAAATCTCATTTCATCTTGTCCTTTTCAAAGAGGTCCTGAGACTCTTCTGCTATCCCAACCACCCATATTTATAAATATTTCCTGGAATCCCATGCAGCCCCAACAAGCCTTTTTCATCAATGAGTCAATTCCATTGGCAAGTCCCTTGTGAAAGGTTAATTTCAAGTCTCTTTTCTGCCAGATCCTAACCAGGATGTGCTGTCCTACCTGGGACTTGGTCACCTCTCCCAGCATCACAAGGATGGTCACACAGCTTTCAGGCTGTCACAGAGTCTGAATCAGCTTATCTGTCTTCATGACAAAAGCCATGCTCAGGCTTAATTAGTGCATGGAACGCAGCACATCTCATGTGCCTGTGGTGTAACTCATTACTGTTTGGGACACACCAAACACATCTGCTACAGCAGCTCATACCTCTGACAGCTGCAAAATTGCCTCTGAGAGTTTTCTTTTTAACTCTTCTTTTGGTCCTAAACAAAGCTGTATCTCTAAATCTCTTCCAGTCAAATATCATACTCCATTCCTGCAGTCAGATTATTTTAATTTCTTAGTATTCCTTGTAGCATGTGGCATACAGTAAATTCTCTGGCTCCAAGAGAAAGTGTCCCTTTTTTGTTCAGTTAAGAAGTTCCAATTGCTTCTGCTATGCAGAATCCTAGTATGCAGTCCATCTTCCCTGTACTTCACACTAGGAATTTAAACTACACAAAGACACAACTACGAATCCCATGCCAGACACTTGCAGTTTGTTCAACCATTTATTTCTCTTTTTTCTCCCACTCTACCTTTTATACTTTCACGCCACGTAAGCTTTACATTTCTTGATCCATAGGTACCTCTCCAGCATCCAAAATAACCTTTAACTGAAAAAAGAGAGTTTAATAATCCCAAAAACTGGATTACTGCTAACCACTTAAACTACCAGCCTTCTGCCTTAGAGAAACAGGGGCTTTGAGAAAGCAGTTCGGTGCTTGGGGTCACGTGAGTTTTTGGTGCTTTTCTGTTTTAGATATTCAAAAAGGAGTTCCAGCCATTAATGCAGAAGTAAAATACATTAGTGAATTACACATCAGAAAAGTCAAACCACTGCTGCCACAGGATGAATATACTTACTATGAATATTAATGCATCTCTTGGAATGAAACATTAATACTTAACATACATACCACAAACTTTTAAAATCCTACAAACATTGCAGGGAGAGGAAGAGGAGGAATGAACAAATGAGACAGGTCCTAGAGTCTGATTCCACAAATTAAAATGTATTTCTGACATAAGCTAAAATATTTCCATGGGTAACAGGACAACTTACCACTATGAATAATTTCTCATAATGCAACAGAGTCTACAAGGATTTGGTTTAAGTTTTCTACCTCGCCCACCAAACTGCAGAAGTGTAGATCCATCATTGCCTACAGCATAAACACCCTGAGCTGGGCAATGAGACTGATGGTTCAAAATTGAAGGAAATTGGCTGTACCTCTGCACCTGAGCACTGAACTCCCCTCACCTGCCACAGCACCTTCCCTTCTAGTGGCAATAGCTCTTACAAAAGCTCGATTTAACTGCAGCAATCAAGCATACACTCCTGTCTAAACACCACCATTTCCACTAATGCGAGTTCTTCAAGGTAAGCTCTGCACAAGGCTGCACAGTGCGTGGCAGTCAGCTCTAATTTTAGCCTGCTCCCAATTAGGCATCTTGTCTAAACGAACCATTTAGGCTCTCAATGGAGTGAGAAAGGTGAGTCAGCCCAGCTACCCTGGACACCCATCTGAAGGCAGGATAAATAACTCAGCTTTCTGCACTGTCAAGGCAGAAAGGAGCTGGGATCGATTGAAACCTGGCGCCTGACCTGACGACAGCTGAAGTGAAAGGAGAAGAATCTTCCCCTTGGCTAAACTGGGGAGTAAAAGGCCACCCAGCACCTCAGTAATGAGGCTGGGTAGTATGTCCAGTCAAAGGCTTGATGAGGGATAGCAGAGAGATAGTCTTGATAAGAAACGTGGCTCCAGAAGTGCACGAACACGAACCCTGATGCGCATTTGGTTACAGCCTCCTCCGGGATTCAGACATATGCCAGCTCTGCAACCACAGGGCCTGGCACAGGCCCTCAGCAGTGCAATACCTGCCAGCAAGTCCACAGGAAGAAAATGCTGCACCAGAATAGCCCAGCAGGCAGGCAGAATTCCTCAAAAATGCAGCCCCAAGCCAGGCAGCCTTGACAATCCACTCCTCTCACTCAGCAGAACGAACCCTCTTCGGCAGCAGGCTGGAAACAAAATGTAATCGAACACCTCTCTGGCCCAGCATCATCACATTTCTCTCTCTCTGAATCCAAGTACTCTCCCTGCTTCACAAGGCAGTTTCTGTGGCTCTTCAAATCCCTGTGGCTGCTCTGCTTGGTCTTTTCACTAGCTTGTTCAGAGCAGCCATAGGAGAAAAGCACCAGCCCTGAGCACTGACCCTGCATTTCAGTGTGCAGCAGGAGATGTTATTTTTCTGGACAGCAGCCCAGAGACACTGGACAAAGCTGGAGCAGCAGCAGATGTTATGATGCATGCTCTCCTGCCCCAGCTCTGCCTAATGAGGCAGCAGAACCCACAGAGCATGAGAGCACCGACGCCAAACTGGAGACTGAGGCCTGCACCTTCATCTTTTCCATTAAGTTTAAGACTGGGTTTTGTTGCAGACTAAGACACGTGAAAAGATCTTTAAAAATACAGATCGATGCCGCCTATTGTTCAGAGAGAGGGGAAAAGAAAGATATTCTCTGCCCTAGCTGCAAGGAGCACCTCTCAGTTGCATAAAGCACATGCCCAAATTGACTTACCACAATCATTTGTGCCACGTAGCTCTCCGGGCCAGTGTATTCAGTTGGATCTTTAACTTTGACAAGAACTATAAAGTACAAATAATGCCACATGTTGTGTTCTGCTTTTATATGCTCCTCAAACGAAACGGTCTTGTTATCAAATTTGTCTCTCTCCAGTCCTGCAAAAAGAGAAGAACATAAAGCCAAAAATTAAACTTCAACATAAAAATATGCAAATCTGTTAAATATGTTAGAGAAGGGAACCTAACTTAATTTAAAGGATCATAAATTTGAAAGATCTTCATTTAAAAGCCATAACTGCCAGGCAAGAAATACCAGGCCAGAAGGCATTCCTGACAGAAGTCTTTCAACGCAGCATTTATTCTCTCGTGATATTTCCTCTTAATAACAATAACAATATAATAAATATCCAACAGATTTACAGAGTCTTCTATGGTGAGGGCCATAAAGTGTTTTACAAGTGTTGGCTCTGGCTCTTTCTGGATGTATACTGGGAAGCACATAGTGTGCAGTCCAGGCACTGATCTTCCAAAGATTTATGCACACTTTTAGCATCAAACATATAAAGGGTCCCACTTAAGCTTCAGTGAGATTGTTTGTGGGCTTAAACCTGGCAGAGAGGGTGAGTCCCTGCAGCTCTGTTGTCACATAGTCTTTACAGAGCTGTGGTCATAGGAATTCTTTTTATTTTTCCCTGTAATGGTCCAGATCTCTGAAGAAGAATACCAGAAGTGAGGAAGGAGAGGAATCACCAGTATTTGCCTCCCTGGATTTCCTGCCCACAGACACTAAAGACATGTTGTGATCTGCCCAGCATTCATCCCTGCCAGCACAACCATGGAAACAGCACCCAGGCTACAAAAAAAGCAGGTATCTGTGAAGTCCCCCAGGGAGTGAAGGTCTGCCCCTCTTTGTGAGTGCTCTTCAAAATAAGCGTGATTTTCCGTGGGCTTTGTGGAGATAATTTCCACCGAATTCTTTTGTTCCCTGCTTCATATCACCTTCTGAAATTGGCAGCTCTTGCTGATGCTCCCCCTCTGGAATGCCCTGTTCTGTGAAATAGAAGCTGCACTTTCATCTGCAGCAAGCTCTGAGAAACAGTCAGCAGCTGCCCAATCTCCATTAGTGGTGATGATGCAAGCGTGAGACACGGTTCTTCTGCCTCGGATTCTGGGTGGAGACTGTGAAGCCACCTCTCAGCAAAGCTAGCTTTTGATTCATAAACCAAATTTGTCTCCTACTGAGAGGGGATAAATTTGGAATCAGCCTCTGGAATTTTTGCAGACTTTCCTTGTAGAAGATAACCACGCCTGGGGTCCAAGCTTTATTTATTGAGGAATAGCTCATTTTCACTCCTTTCACCCTCAAATAGCTCAAGAGATCAGTAACACCTACCACAGATGAAACAGGTGGTCTTCAGTATCTCCTCTTTTTTCTGCTTTTCGCTCCTGAGATCAGCAAATGTATCAATGATGACTCCAAAGATCAGGTTGAGAACAATAATTATGACAATGAAGTAAAACAGAAGATCATAAACAACTCGTGCAGCAAACAAAGGCTCCTGCAATAGCAAGGTTGCAATAAGGTATAAAAATAGCACAAGTCTAAAATATTAAACAACATTTTCACATTAGCTCAAGCAAAGTTGCAGATCATTCTTTTCATATGCCAAATTCTGCTAGCCTTACTCACAGGACTAGGGAGGGACTACCCAAGTCCTTTTGTCCTTTTCTTCACCACACAGAGACCTGAAGTCCCCCCCATCCCGGTTGCTCAGTTTCCCACACATTCACGGGAATAGCAGCACTACCCTTTGTGGAGTGCGTCAATAATTAGCATTAAAGAGCTGCTAAGTGGCAAGGGTCAATTTCAAAGGGTCACTTTCAAAGTCTGTAAGTGCTTACAGACTCCACTGGGGATAAATTCTGGCTCCTGCAGAACCTCCCAGTCTGTGAGACAGGATATAGGCTCCTCCTACCAGCACAGGGAGCTCTTCTATCCAGATTTGAGTTGACTCTGGACTCTTGCAAGCCCTGCTGAGATCCTACTTTATCCTGAATTTATTTATAACACGTATGGTGTGGCTCATCAAGCAAAGTGCTGCTAGATTGCCTTCATTTGTGATGTTCTTTTTGAACCTAAATAAAAATGCATGAAACCACCCAAATATTAAGGGAGATCCTTAAATGAACTGCATTTTTAAGGAAACTTCTGGAAGATAAAATATGCCACAATAGATGAAATTCTGGTTTGATCTTCATGCTGGTTGAGTACAAGTGAAAAACAGGACCTATTCCAGGGCAGGTGCCATACTGAATATAAGTGAAAATGTCCAGGTGGAACCTCCTGGCATCAGTCCCTGCCCGTTCCTCTGTGTCATTGCTGGGCCCCCTCTCAGCTGGGGCTGCTCTCCAGGCTGGACAGCCCCAGGTCCCTCAGCCTTTCCCTGCCAGAGATGCTCCAGGCCCTCAATCATCTCTGCAGCCTCTGCTGGCCCCAGTCCAGGAGCTCCCTGTGCCTCCTGTGCTGAGGAGCCCAGGACTGGACACAGCACTCCAGATGTGCCTCCCAGGGCTGACTTCTTAGCAGTGCTTTGAAGGTTATGATATTCTGCATTTTTCCAGAAATGGTAAACAACTACCTAGACATCCTTTCTTCAAGTATCATCATCACACCAGCCCGAGCTCTTCCTGTTAAATATCCCATCTGGGATCTAAAAATTACATGGATTAATCAACTGTGTGACATGAGATCAGACTAGATACAAACACTGTCTATAACCTCCAAAAATTGACTTTGGCATTCATGAGATGCACAGGGAGTAATGCATTTCCTGAGCCAAAACACTCACATCTTTGGAAGGCTTTCTGAGCACGTCTCCCACCCCACCACCATTCCGCAGGCCTTGGTTTAACACGGTCACAATGCACATGAGCAGGGTGTCACAGGTCCTTTCTATTCCATCCTCCTCTTCTTCACCTGCAAACAGGAACCACAGCATCCAACAATTACTCATCAAACAAAGCCACAATTCTGTTAGAGAAAGCAACTGCAAGACACATCTGCCTCTCGTATTTCTCATCCAGAACCTCATTGATCATCCCCGCCCATGTGCACATCGCTGCTGGTGACATACTTAGGCACATCAGGCACGCTTAGCCTGAAGAGAGATGGAGAAAATCACAAGCAGGGCTCCCACCAGAGCTGTTAATGACCCTGAGCCACCATCTCTGCTCATGGGAGCACCCCTTCTCCTTGCAGTCCTCCCATGGCTTTTCCAGTGGGCCCCCTAAAAATGCAGCATAGACAAGAAGCAATATAAACAGAGAATTAGAAGCACATTTGTAAAAGGATTGTCTTCCTGTGAAATCATTTCTCTACCTACTCATGTAGAAGCCAAGTCATGTTAGCTTTTCAAACCATCAAGGAGGGGCTGGCTTTTGTTCGAGTCAGTCTGTCCGTGATCTTTCCACCAGCACACGTGCCCAAGCACAGGTCTGACAGACATTAAATGAAAGGCTCTCCCAAGTCAGCTTGAAAACTTGGATTCTGTTCTTATCTGTGCTGCAGAGCTGCTGTGTGGTTTTGGCTGAGCCACAGAGGGTACTATTGTACTGGAGATATTTGAACGTGCAGAGGAGCTGGGCTGGAACACCAAACCCCAGGGGGACTTGGTCTACCTTGGCCAGAGTCCCTCCCACCACACACTCACTGCTTCCACAGCCTCCCTTTGAAGAGCCTTGCTTGAGCTGTTCCCTGTGTCCTGCTGGCTTGGGCTGAAGGGTCAGGGCTGGCACTGCCATTCCTCCTGCCTTCCTCACACTCGCTTTGCTCCGTGCACTCATTGTGACAGAGTTTAATAAATAACAACATCCCACTGTGAGAGCTGACTGAAACACATATTTAACAGCCCCAAACCACCACATCTGGGGCACTGAGATAGACTCTGATAAATTGAATTGACTGCAAGCACTCACATTGCAGACAAGTAATTTAGATTTAAATTTAATTTTGGATTTGGGTTCCCAGATTGTGGTGCATGAATCCTGGCTGGGTTGGGCAGGACACCGCTGGTGGCTGCTGCTTTTGCCACCACTGCTTCTGCTCCACAGGCAAATTAAATGAGAAACAACTCCCTACTGAAGGAACTTTGAGCAAAAAGAAAAGCAAGAGCAGACATCAGGACAGACTTCCCTGTTAAACTATATGGTCGTTACAGACACTACTCCCACAGATAATCCTGGATTTAAAAATAACTGCTTAAATATTGAAACTGAAAGGATTGAAACAAGAAACCTTTTTTATCCTGTCATACCTAGATTTTTTTACTAGCACAGTGATGTTATTCATACCAACTAACCTTTGCTCTTGTATCCTGCCATTATTCCCTCCCTTCAAACAATGCTCCATCTTTTTTGTGGTTTGTTTTTTTTTTTTGGGCTGGGGTTGAGAAGGAGACCATCCACAAAATAAATAAAAAGCCTTCAAAAAAGCCACAGTTTCCATTTCTTTTAGGTAACTACAATATTTTTCTCTGTTCACAAGACCAGACTCAGGAGCTAACAGCAGCAGATGATCAGATTCTGGTGAACAGAGAGGATAATCTGGGACTGAGAATTGAAGAGGGAATTATCTACCAACAGCCCTAACACCCAACTCTCCCTGTCAACTGAGAAGCTAATTCAGAGCAAGCCAGGCTTCAGAGAAAAAGCTACATCACCTTGCACATCTTGCAACACAGAACGTCAGCATCCCAGCCAGAAAAGCTCCCAGAAAATCAAGCTCAGGTTGCAAGATCTTTGCCAGAGAACCAGACAGCCCAAAGTTGGCAGAAACCTCTAGTGCAGCAATGTAGGCTGTGGGGAGTGTACAGACATCGTTTTTGCTGTTCTATTCCACTCCCAGACGTGGAGCTGCCTTCAAGCTGGGAGCCAGGCAACCCTACAGGCACATGTTCTGCCTCAGCTGTCTGTTCTCAATGCTCAACAGCATTCACAGTGCAGGCTCAGCCCCTCTAGGCACCAGCTATGCTCGTACTTGAAAGAAAGAAGTGGATCTGTTGAGTGCACAGTTGTTAAGGACCCAATATTGACACTAATTGAGGTTCAGGGGGGAGTCATTTGCAAGCAGTTCCACCCTGGAGAGTGGCTTGTGAGGGTCTGGACAGCATTAGGCAGGCTGTCTTCTGTTTAAATTTAATTCACAGGCAAAACAGGTTAAGTGCTAAGACCACCCCACAATGTTAATCACGGGGCAGGGGAGGGATAATAGGGAGATTTACTTCAAAAACCCTCATCTGATGGCCCACAGCTAGCTGGGCCACACAAGCACATCAGGTGAGACATGTGCCCATATGGATCCAGCAGAACTTGCACAGAGCAGGACTAGGCCTGGCAGTGAATCTTTGGAAGTGCCCCATTTCACAAACAGGCATCTGTGCACCTTTCTAGCACAGGTCTTTATGGGCTTCAGAGGATGAGGAGATATGTACTGTAGGAAGTGAAGTTCCTTTAAGTGATTAGGCACTTCACCAGGCATAGAATGAAGTGATATGGAAATGTCTTTGGAGTGGAGAGAGGGAGACTCCGAGGCAGATGAGATGAAGTATTTTTATGGTTACAGCCCAGAGCAGGAGTGAGCAGCAGGCTGCAGAGAGGGGAGGCTCCCTGGGCACAGCACACTGGCTCCCAGGGAACTCCCTCACCAGTAAGAGCAATGACTGGGCACAGGCTCCACCAGTGAAACCCAAGGAAGAAGCAGAATCCCATCAGAAGAAATGATCAGCAGTGATCTGATCTGAAAAGCAGCATAATTCATGTCTCACTTGGGACCTGAGATGGCACTGAGAACATTTTCTCTCTCCCACACACAGCTGTGGACTTCTCTGGTGCTGCAATGTGAAACTCTCCAAGTCTCATAGAATCATAGCACCATTAAAGCTGGAAGAGACCTCGGAGACCGAGTCCAGCCACTGACCCAGCCATGCCATGTCCTCCCCTAAACCACATCCCAACTTCCCCATCCCCACACCTTCTGAACACTTCCAGGCATGGTGATCTCATGCCTTTGCATTCTACTATGCTCACACTTTTGCCAGAGGGGAAATCTGTCCCAGGAATAGACAGAAAGTAGAACAATTCTTTTGACCAGGTGGGTAAGGTGAGCAAAACTGCTCTTGCTTAATGTTGGTGAGTTTTAAAGGTACCGGATAAATAAAATTTCTTCAAGATTAAATAAGAGAGCACTTAGATGTTTTGTACAGCCCTCTTTCATTATGGTTTGATTTTAAAGGAGTAGTACCCAAACAATGAGAAATGTGAGATTTCTATCATTTAAAGAGCTTGGCAAAAGCCATACTGCATCCTTTTGACTGATTGATTACTCTTTGAATGCAGCAGCTTTGCCAATAGCTCTTAGACTGTTTTCTCTATCTAGCCAGACAGCTTCCCATGTTGTTTATGAGGCCTGTTTACACACCAGCTGGGGAGAAAAAGCCTGCTTTTATAGCCCTCTCCCTGAAGGCTTTGATCCTAAAAACTCAAAAATTAGTGGAAGAATAAAGCTTATGAAACAACATTATACTGGCACACAGTAAGGGACCATTTATGTCCTCACTTTCAGCCCCCAGCAACCACAGGGAGCTGTGGCAATAAATACTTTGAGCCTGCAGACCATCCACTGTGCACACACCTCCACTGCAAAGGCCATAACACATCAAACCAAACTTAAGACCTGCCACCTCAGCTAGACTGTGCCCCATGGAAAGAGGGGGAGACAGACAGACATGTGGGCCTGGATCTGGGTTCTTAGGTCTTCTGGCCACAATACAGCCTTGGCCCAGATGCATGTAGAAAAAATACACAAAAGCTTGCTGATAGATGTGCTGTGCCATGAAAATGACTTTCTGTGGCCCTGACTGGATCTAACAGTGGCTCAGTGCGTGCAGGTGAGGATGCTGCAGGCAAGCAGCAAGCTGCTTCTCTCTGCTAAGTCACTTGGCAAGAAGCAACCTGTATGTTCAAGCATAATGATTCAGCAAGCTCTTTTAATAACAAAATTAATGTCAGTGCATTTGGAAATCAGGTGTGGGAAGCACTCCCATTATCAGCAAAGCTGCCAACTAAGCTCCAAGCCTTGCAGAAGTTGAGCACTTCTGACTCACAAGAGTTATTGTCACTTCTCACACCAGCAGAAGTCCCTGCAACAGCAACCCACAGATCAGAGAATCCCAGAACCACAGGTTTGGGTTGGAAGGGACCTCAAAGATCAGCTCATTCCAACTCTCTGCCATGGGTAGGGGCACCTTCCACTAGACCAGGCTGCTCCAAGCCCCATCCAAGCTGGCCTTGAACATTTCCAGGGATCCCTCATTTCTGAGTGATCATCGCTCTGAGGGAAGCTCTGCTCTGACCTGGGTTAAGAGCTGGGATGCTCGTGGAACAGTTCTCTTTTGCACAGGCTCCCATCATTGCTGTCAGGGTTGTAGTGGGAACTTCACCAATACCTGTGGAAAAAGCGAGATGTTGACAAAAAGACAGGCACTACATTGATGTTAAGTCTTAAATCATTATTTTCTAGGAGCGAATCATCAGGTTGGAGAGTTAAGAAGGAAAAACAGAACAAATTACACCAGCAATTCCTCCCTCCTTGAAAGATTCTGCCTCAACAGCTCAAAGCAATCACAATGAACAAAAACAGTTTTATATTTACTGTATATCACAGCTATTCCCATTTCATCTCCTGAAATTAATGAATCTACATCAAATGCGGGGCTGCTTCTGGTGAGCACAAAATAGATTCAAAGCAAGAAACAACTGTCAGATATGAAAATAATGTCAGTTTTAAAAACCATTAGATAAATTATTCACAAAAGCTGACAAGAAGGACACCAAACTGACATTCAGTTATCCTGAATGTAGAATATTTAAGGGTTTTCAAGGATTATAACACAGTTTGGTACTCATTTGTAAATATGTATGGGTTTGTGTAAAACACTAATTTAACATTCCCGAAGTAGTAAATGTATACATCAGCTTGATTTTATCAAACCAATTTTCTCTTGTGCACCTTCAACAATTTTCTGCATTTCAAATTAGTGATACAAAAAGGTTTAAGGAGGAAAAAATGAAGGCAAAACTATACAACAAAATAACAGCCTAAGACAGTATGTGTAATGCAGAAAACATGCACTCTGACTTACTGTTTCTGCTACTTTATAAAGAAAAAATTTAAAGCACTTGTCTTGGGAAGCATAATGTTCCATCAACATGCAGTCAGCATATTTTCTTGATGAGTTTTTGATCAGAAATGGCAATGTATGAAGCCAGCAAGAACATACCCACACCACAAAAATCTGCCAAGAACTCAACAGAAGCAACACAAACACACAGGAGCTGCTGCCCTGTATCAGACCAGAGCTATGTGTAGCCTGTTTTATTAAGATGGTCATATCTACCTTTCAAAGTGAAACTTCACACCCTAAGTTCTGTCCCAAAAATGAATGGTGAGCCAAATATAAGCCAATTTAGCTCCTAATGGATGATCAGTGGCAGAAAAAAATAATAAAAAAAATTTAAAAATCACAGTATGTTAAAGAAATCTGTCAGGTTCCTTTTTTTTTTTTCATATGGTTTTGAACCAGCTGCAGAAGTACACCAGGCCCATGAGTCTTGAATGACCTTTGCCTTGTTTGTGAGCTTTAAATCCTGAAAAAACAACTCCAGGAAAAGACTGGCAAACAGTGAGTGCACACAGCCCCGGCTGGGTTCCGCCAGTTCTGTGCTTGTGTACAGGTCTGAAGAGCTCGGCATTTGGGAAAATCATGCCTCGAGGAATTTAATCAGCAGCTATTCTCAAGTATTTCCTTGCAGCCAGTTGTCAGTCCCCTGCCCATGCTCCCAGCAGGCTGGCTGGCAGCACACACAAAGCTCTCAACAGACCAGACCTGGCTCTTTTCTAGCCAAGCAAGTTTGTAACTCTCTATTCACTTTGCTAAACTCTCTCATTCCAGAAAGCTGAAATCCTGGCCTTTTTAAAACTGGTTCCAAACCTCCCAATGACTTTACTGAAGCCAGGATTATACACAAAGGATGATGATCATGAAATACACACTGAATTTAAAAGATGCTTCTATCAGTAGAAATGTGAATTCTGTAATAAATTTCTGCTGGATGAAGCTTAAAAAGCAATGAAATGAATACAGCTAATGAACATGTTAAGATCACATGCCTCATACAGTACACAGAAACTACTAATGAGCTGCTTTTAAGGTGGGATGAGAACCAATACAATCCACTTGGAGCTGCTTTTCACTTAGGAAAATACTTATGAAATACAGATTATTTTTTTAATGTTATCACGAGTTTGTGAAGCAAAAAACAATAAATCAAATGTGTTAGATTTTAGCATTTCAAGAAATAAGCCCAGACTAAAACAACCCTATACACATTAAATTTTACACAGAGACTTAATTGATTTCTAAGGTATATGGAATTAGTTCTGCTCTCACACAGGCACAAATAAAGAAATTTGATGCCCTTAGATGAAAAGTTAGGTTAGGCAGAAAAAGGGATACATCAGAAGCAAATTTTAATATAAAAAACAATACCTGCAGCAGGGGTCCTGATTTTCAACCTGTCAACCTCCATGATAAAGTCATCTTTCAGGAAGAGGAAGCCAATGATGGAGAAGAGATAAACCAGGATGAGTGCAAGCACTGCAGTGAGGATAATTGAACGGCCATTCCGGGTAACACTTTTTATCACATTTAGCAATGTCTCCTCCCTGTACACCAGATCAAACAGCTGGGGAAGGCAGAGAGTAGAGGAAAAATGAATACAAATGAGGCAATATATAGATGCTACATAGGAAAACAATCCGAACTACCAAAACATGCATCGAGCCCTGTTCTACATTCTCAGCTTCATAAACTCACATTGATCTCAGTGGGAGCTGGTCATGCTTATGGAGGAGGAAATCTAGCACAGAACTTTAAATTTTAAAATTAATTATAGCAAAATCCACAAAATATATTTGAGCCTGATTCAGAGATGGACAACACCTACCATCAAGATCTGTTGTTTCCCCACGTTTAAAACCAGGCTAGATTAAAATTTAAACAGTGTCGTCATACTATGGATCTATATCTACAAAGTAATTTTTCATGTTATCTCTCATCTGTCAAACGTGCACAGGCTGCAATTCAAAAATGCACTCAATACATGTAAGTAATTACATATTTGTAAACCTCCTTTGAGCTTATGGCATCATGTAAATGCCACATGGTCAAGGACTGAGGCCACCTCTTTTTAGGACAAAGTTAAATTCATGTCACTGTTTGTATAAGACTAGAAACATCTATTCTTCTCTACCCTGCACTATATGGTTTCCTGGTATTTAACTTTAAAGAAAACTAGATATTAAGATAATATTGCTTTAAATGTCAAAAGCATAAACCAGCAATTAAACGTGACAGGAGCTTTACAAGAACCTGTAACTTTTTTTTCTCCTAGAATTTTCTTGATGTTCTATAATGCTTTGGACCTTATCTATAACGTATGTATTTCTACTTCCAAACACTCAGATTACAGATATAAAGCAACATGCTGTGATTTATCAAAATGCTCCACAGAAGAAGGTATTAGCCACAATTTATAAGATCTGAAATCGACAGCCTTGTGAAAAGATTAATAATAAAGAAAGAGTGGAGATAGTTATGAACAAATATTAGAGTTTAGACTACATCCACTATGAAGTGAAAGCCTGGAAGCAACCTGGTACATGGATAATGTCCATGAATCATGGACATTGCTATTTTATTTCAATAGCAGTCACTGAACAAAAGTAAGTACATAAAATGTTTCTTAAGCTGCTTGACACTTAGCAAAGTATTTTAAGATAGAGATCACCTAACTCATTGAAAGAACAGCAAATGATTTGTGCATTTTTTAAGCTGGAGAGTTACTTCCATTTCAAGAGGGTCCTGCAGCTACAGCCACAATCTTGGCTCCTTTGAGATCTGCCCAAACTTTGAAGCAGACTTTAATGTCAAAATCTGGAAAGTCTGACTTCAACAGGAGCTCTACCTGAGTTAGCACTGAACTCCTGAAAATTTTAGTGTGCTTAACACATCTTTGAAATGCTGGGAGATCACTACTATTCAGGAAGCTGAGAAAAAATACAACAGGAAATGTAATGACCACAATTTAGTCAAGTTTCACATGTTCCACTATAGAGCAAAAGGATTAACAAACAAGAGCAGTGAAACACCTTTTACTGCTCCTCAGCATGAAGGGAGCAGTTAGTGGAGTTTAGCATAATTTTGTGTGATTCATTTTCACTGCACCTGTACCACGTTATTAAAAGGCATTCCATCTGGGCAATGGCAACAGAAGAAAATGAAGTGGGATCCATTTCAAGTGATGAATCTTCCTGCTACACCAAAGGCATGCCATCCCCATTTCCCAGATAATTTGTTAAAAATGTACTGGGGATGAGGAATGGGATCCTTTGGTACAGGTACCATGTACACAGCCCTGGACAACTGCCCCTGAAATGTTAGGAGTGACAGAAGACACAGGAACAGTGGACAGAGAATATGGAGAAAGCTGGGAAAAAGAAGTAGGCTGGGTGATGATTGCCTGAGAAGAAAGGAGCAAACTTTCAGCTCTGAAACAGATAAAATAAGTCCTAACAGAAACAGGTTCTAATAAAAACAGCAGCTCCTAAGGGGCAGCAACACAACGGCATGCTAAAAATACACATGATTTGGCTTGATTGTCAGGAAGAAATTGAAGACAGCTGCACGGGTAACGGTATTTTCTATTTTTGCAAAGTTTTCCCCTCCACAGCAGCACGTACTTACCAGGAAGCTGTAGAAGAACTCGTGCACACAGAGGCCCAGCATGCAGACCAGGACATAAGCCACGTGGTAGAGAAAAGCCATGTCCATGATGACCGCTCTGTAGCCACGGGTGAAGGTCCCACGGTTCCCAACAAAGCTCACCAGGAACACGATTTTGTTACAGAGCTGAGGGGGGTAACAAAGGCTAGGTTTATGCCATCAGAAAAAATCCTGGTATTTATTGTTTGGGTTGCTGTCTAGATAGGTTGGTTTGACTAAATGCACAACTTTTAAGATAGCTGGAGTGAGGTGAGAGAAATCCAGCTCTGGCAGCGCACTGGGAATGAGCCGGTGAGGGTAAGTGGAAGTACATCACCTCTCCAACATTGCACTGTGCCTCATTACACTGTGATTTATTCCTATAACATTAGTGAATAGGTGGGCAGGGTTAATGTCATGAGGCATTAAAATCCAGCTGGGGAGTGAACTCCCAACAATTTTGAATTTAGACCTGAGACTATGTAAGAGCAGCTAGGCAGGCTACTACCAAGAGAACAATAGTAACACAACAGAAAGTATGTGGGGGGGGGGGGG
>VZRH01007416.1:501098-563396 GCA_013397555.1 Urocynchramus pylzowi
GGGGGGGTGTGAGATCTATTTCCTTCAGATCATGTCCTTCAATTTAAAATCCCCAAAAAAACCCCTCAGAACTGAGGACATTTTTGAAGTATAGCATTTAAACAACAGCCTCAGATTCTCCATGGCTCCCAAGCTTTGCCTGCACACGAGCAGCAGTGCAGCAGTGAACAGGAAAGGGTCTCACCTCATCTCTCTGGCAGTCCAGGACAAGGAATGAGGACTCACCACAACTCCTTTGTTCACAAATTTGACGTGAGCAAGTGCTGCTTGCTTGCCTTTACCTTTGACTATATGTCTGGGTATTTTTCAGTATGTGAAATTCTCACATACAGAACTGGTGCCAAACAGCCCAATACTTCGTGCTGGGGTGAATTAGAGCTGTAGCAGTCAGGCAGAAATTTAAATAGATGACTGGTGAGCACGACTGTGTATCTTACCAAGCTCAGTAAGCATGCAGACTTATTCATGTCTAAGTTAAGAGATCTGGCAAAGGACTGAGAGAATTTTTGATTTTGAAAACTCTTTTCTTCCTGAAAATATATTTAAGGTCTCAGAAACATTTCACCAATTTGTGTAAATAGTGCTGTGAGTACTGGTAGAGAAAATTATTCTTTTAACATGAGAAACTGTAGATTTGATTGCCCTTATGCAGCAACATTTCTTTAAATTTCATATTGCTTTTGTATTTAAAATATTTGCATATGCACAAAACTAAACCAACTTTTTTCTTAGCTTCCCACTTCGCTGACACTGCTGTTTCAGGATGACTGGAAATTATTTATTTTTTTGGCTTAACCAATGAACCAGAAAAAGAAGTTTTTGCACAGCTCTAATCAAACGAGTTTTTAATAGGATACCCTTAATATCTTTCCTCCTGCTGAAAGGGAAATTCTGGTTGCTTTTGAAGTACTTACATTAGCAGCACCAAGGAGTATCAACGTAGGACCGAGCCCTATAGTGTATATAGACCTGAGAATAACAGACACCAAAAAGGGTCGAATGCCAACAGGCTTGGAGATGAAAAACAGCATTGCTGTGCAAAATGCCACTGCTATCCAGAGGAGCACGGAAAACAACGGTGAGAGCGTGCCTGCGCAGAGGAGAAAGGGAGATTTGAGAAAGGCATCTTTGGAGACTCCATTTTTCACCAAGAAACGGATCCAAAAGATCAATTCCTTTGCCAGCAGAGCTAACAAAAGCGTGATTCATGCATCACAACTGCTGACCACGGCTTGTCCTAATTGCAGCAGGAGCTATTATTCTCAGAGTATTGTTGCTTTTTGCACAGGTAATAATATGAGCAGCTAATGAAATTTCCATTAAAATCCCGGGAGTGCTCCGAGACGGAACAGTTTACCCTTCTCCTGGAGCAAGCCACTAATCAGCTCCCTTCTGCAGGGATCATTAGGGCCCCTCGGCTCTGACTGCTCGGCTACAGAAATAAATAGCCGGTCCTGGGGGCAGCGCAGCAAGTGGCAGCGCGGCAGTGCCACGCTTCCACCGCGGCTCCCNGCTGCTCGGCGAGATGCTGGCTCCAGGCGCTCCCCCAGCTTTGAGCGATGCCCCTGTTTTCCCTCTCCTCTCTGCTTAAAGCTCTGGAAACACACCATGCCGCTGTGATATAAAAAGCACATTCAGATCTCAGGGCGCTGTCACACTTGTACACTGACTCCTATTGTTATGGGATGAACTGAGAGGTCAGTGACGGGGGAGAAGGGAATAGAAAATTTAGCTAGACTCACAATAGGAATCTCTTTGGCAACAGATACACAGCTGAGCAGCATCACTGGGATTAGAAAACAATGAGATGAGGCCCTAGCCTCAACATTCAGATGGCATCCGAACTTTTCCAAAGTTCAGGAGTGTTTCTATCCCTGGTGGGAGGTTCAAGGTCAGCTCTGTCAGACAATTTCTTTGCCAACAAGATTTGGAAACTTTTAATGGATCCTAAAAAAAATTACTTTCAAGCCCATCTGAAAGGTAGGGCCAAAGTTCCCTGTGGTTCTTTCAGAAACCAGTTTTCCTTCTTCCCTGCTGCAGGTCCAGCAATTTCACGCCGCAGGACCCACACCAGTACCATGTGCAAACAGGCACCCTGGAGTCAAGGAGTCTTCACAGAATCACAGTTTGGGTTGGAAGGGACCTTAAAGATCATCAATTCCATTCTCCCTGCCATGGGCAGGGACACCTTCCATTATCCCAGGTTGCTCTGAGCTCCATTCAACCTGGCTTTGGACACTGCCAGGGATGGGGCAGCCACAGCTTCTCTGGGCATCCTGTGCCAGGGGCTCAAGACCCTCACAGGGAAGAGTTTTTTTCTAATATCTAAACTAAACTTACTCTCTGTCAGCTTGAAGCCATTCCCCCTTGTCCTGTCACTACATGCTCTTGTCTCCTTTCTTTCTTTTAGGCTCCCTTCAGGAATGGCCCTCAGCTGGTGCAGTTTTGCCTATGTCATATTACATAAGAACTGCAAGTACCTACTACAAGGCAGCGTTTTGGGATTGTTAGATCAGCCCAGGCACCTCAGACAGGTGAATAGAGGTGGATTTACACAGGGTGAAGGGGAAGAATGGGAGACAAACTCCAGCTGTTGGATCAGGCTTTGGTAGAGAGGGAGGCTGGAAGTAAGGGGGCTGCCTCATGACCTGCTAATCCGATGTGGCCACACCTATTCCTTATTGCTCAGGAGTGGCTTTGGCTTTACAAGCACCAGGAGCTGGAATCCTGAAATGCGCTGTCACTGGATTACTGGGGCCACTTAAACTAATGCCATGTAAATCTGCAGTTCAGAATAAGTATTAATACCTACTGACTGCAGACTAGAGGATTTCCACGAGTATAGATTAGCTAAAATTTAGTAGCTTAAAAGGTTTATTTTTAACCCTTTATTTCTCCCCTCATCTTCCATGGGCTGTAACGTGCTCCCCAGTTTACAAAGCACAAGATGCTTCCCTTCTCCAGGGCACAGCCCTGCAAACTCTGCCTCACTCCACGAGGCTGTGGAGCTGCCTGAGCTGTGACCTGCAGAGACCACCCTGTGGGCTGCGAGGGCAGCATGGTCCCCATGCCAGTATATTTTAATCTGCTGCCTTTTTGTTCCACCAGCCAGCAGGAATGTTTGCTGGTGCCAGCTGTGGTGTTTGTGAAAAGCACATGTATCTACTAGAAGCTGGACTGCTTCCACCAGCCCAGTTCACATGCCATCAGACAGAGGTGACTTTCAGTCACATTACTGACTGGCCACGAATCAAAGGCCCAGAGGTGAATGGCTCTGCTCCCATTACCAGTATTCTAAACTATTTAGTGTCCTTTATCCCAATTAAGCTTGTTTGGGCTTCAAAGAGGCCTCCTGCTAGTCTGCTGCATTTATAGCAAATAAAAAACTTCATTAAATATTTCCTGTGACATGGGTTGAAGCAGAGACAGAATCATAAGTTTTAAGAGTATTTTTACATAATGCATTTCTCCTCAGCAAAAGTTGTGCCCTTTTATCCCAATAAACAACACAGTCAAAAGCCAACAAGCTAGTTTTCAAAAAATTCTCTTCCATATGTTTTCAAGACTGCAAGTCATTCAATTTGGTCAGCCTTAAGGAATCTCTGTCCTTCTGCTGCCAGGAATCCTCCTTCAGTTCAGAAGCTGCAGCTAAATGTGTGCAGTAGAACACTGCAATATGGCAATATAAAAAAATTAGCTGAGATCATCTAGATAATCTCCTGCTTATGCTCTGTCCATTCTGCTCTGCATTGTGTGGGCCACGTGACACACAGATCTACCACCACATTTCAGACAACATCTGGTACCTACTTAGGAGACACTAAATGGCTTCCAGATATGACTGCACCTGAAAATGCAGCTTTATTTCTTACCTTAGAAATGAAAGCATCTAAAATTAAAAGAAAAAATAAGACCAAACTCTACTTGCCTTCATCTCCATCATCTCCAAAAGGGTAGAACAGAGCAACTGCTAAATTGATGAATACAGCGAGGTTGAAGGAAATGCTCCCCCAGAGAGAGATGTGTCTGGAGAACCAAAACAGGGCTGGATTATCTAGAAAGGGGAGAAAAGCAGCAATCAATAAGCTGAAAGCAAGCAGAAACTCAATCACCAATGGCCCCAGGGGAATTAAATATAGATTAATGTAGAAAATATGCAGATCTCTAAAATTAACTAAAATAGACAAATATTAAACATAGGTTTGCCATAAAACAAAGTTTCAAGCAGAGCTTTTAATCCAAAGATCACAATACAGTTTATTACATACTGGAGTTTTGCCTCTGGTAAGATTTTAGGCCTGGATATTTTGCAAGGGAGTCTTTTCAGCTGCATCTGAATCTGCAGCTTCTGTGCATGGGGACATAAAATCAAGCAAACAAATAGATTTTAGCACTCTGAATGCCAGTCAACCGGAGCACCCAGAATGTATCATCCAGATGACCTATTTGGACAAGTACACCAACGACACAGGCAAAGATCCATGGAATAGGCATGGTTTCAGAACTGCAGTGTTTTCTCCTCCTCTGTAAAACTAAAAACATTTTGATCTGCTTGGGAAGCAGGCAAAATTTGGTCTGCCTGGGTTTTGTTTCTACAAAAGCTGCCTATTTCTTGTGTGATGCTCAGAAGCCCACGGTCACCTGCTGACAAACAGCTCTGTACTCCTACTTAAAAGGACTCAAACAAGCCATGATCTCCATATGTGAAGAGTTGTACAAACACACAGAAATAGCCCATTTCCCAAAGAACCTAAAGCCTAGATAGAAAAGACTAAAAATGGAAACAGTGCAAAACAGGGTTGAATTTGTGTCCAGAGTCACATACATGGTTCAGCAAGGTCAGCAACAAGATCAGAGGGTGCTAAGACTCAGGCAAGTGCTTCATATGTATTAATGCACAAAAAATACATTTACATGAACATTTGAAACAAGATCCTATGTGCAATAGTGTAAATACATCTCTGGTCAGAGAGGTTTCACACATGATACATCCCTATTAACTAGATTTTAAAGTACTGAAAGCTTCCTGCAAGTATGCAGAGCACCCAGTGAAGCTTTTATAAACAGTAGATTCCTTCAACTGCATATACTGCCTCAGGCTTTAGGCCAAATAGTCTTTAATAGCAATTAGGTAAATATTCAGATTTCACTGTGATAACCTTGTGCTGCTGACTGCTGAGATTTAAGCATTTGGAGCCACTGCAAAAATGGCATCTGTCAATTTAAGCAGCACAGACTTCATGCTAACACACACTTGGCTAAAGAATGAACCCAGCTTCAACCTGAAATATTTTTTCAAATAATAAAAAAAACCCCAACACGGAGACTTGTGGGCTATTCCACTGATGAAAGAAATTGAGAAATTTCTGCTCTGAATAAAAATAAACCCATTTTCTTTGTTTATAGCATTAAGCAGGTCTGGTCTATTTAATTGTTGGGTTGGCTCTTTTATTTGAGTTCCTAATGCAAAACCCCCAGATATTACTTTTTTTACTGAAGTAATTTTTCTACAATACAATGACTTCTATTCCCAAATATTCTGCAGATTCTGGAATAATGTATTTTTCAACTTCTATTCTGGTCAGTTTGTCACTAGTATGTTTTTAGGGTGCCACCAAAAGAAGCAGACTTGGGTTTACACTGAAGACTTGCTGCTGCTGAAAATTTAAAGCCTAAGAATTGACATATAAGAAATTGCAATAACATCCATGTCTCCATCACATTCAGGATGCTCCCACATTGCTCTGACTATCCTGCTGCTCTAGACCCTATTCCTGTCTTCCTTCCTGATCAATTGCTGTGAGCAGATGATCTGTGACACTCCAAGAGCATCTGCATTTTAGCAGTGAATTAAGTGATTACTTTAAGCATTTTTATATATGTTCAGCCTGGAAAAGAGAAGGCTTTGGGGTGACCTAATTGCAGCATTCCAATGCCTGAAGGGAGCCTTCAGGAAAGATGGAGATAGACTCTTTACAAGGGCTTGGAGTGACAGGACAAGGGGGAATGGCTTCAAACTAAGGATAGGTTTAGATTGGATATTAGGAAGAAATTGTTCCCTGTGAGGGTGCTGAGGCCCTGGCACAGGTTTCCCAGAGAACCTGTGGCTGCCCCATCCCTGGAAGTGTCCAAAGCCAGGCTGGGTGGAGCTTGGAGCAACCTGGGATAGTGGAAGGTGTTCCTGCCCATGGCAGGGGTGGTGGAGCTGTGTGATCTTTAAGGTCCCCCTCAACCCAAACCATTCTGTGATTCTATGATATATAAAATACAGCTTTGTGCTCCAAAAGCCAAGGGCAGAGTTGACAGTGGCTGAGCTGGCAGGAGCCTCCTGATCCAGGCACATTGGCAATAGCCCCATTCCTGCCAAGGGCCAGCAGCTGTACTGCCCACCAGGGAGCTAAAGACATTCAGGGTACCTGGTGGGGCTTCCCTGCCCCTCCTCTTGGTGGCCCTGCTTTGACCTCTCCCCCATGATCTTGAGCAAGCAGCTCAAGGCCACACATGTGCCACCCCAGGACCATGGGACATGCACCAGTATGGGCCAGCTGGGACACCCTGCAGCCCAGGCATGCCAGGCTGACTGTGTACTGGCAGAGAGGAGCTGACTCCATGGGAGCTGGGCAGATTCAAAGCAGCTGAGGTTCTGCTGAGAGATGTTTTTAAGTGACTGACATTTATGAGTCTTTTGATGGCCTTTCAGGAATCTGCAAACCTCAAACATGCAGCTACACATGTTTTTGTTAAATATTAGGGGCCTTGGTTTAATTAGGTGCAACACTATCAAGTTCAGTAGAACTATACCCAGTTCTTCCACCCCTCAATTTAACTTTTGGATTCCAAAACATCATCTTGAACACATTAATAACAGCTCCATATTACACTTCTTTTATGGTGGCATGCAAGTGTCTCAGCAGACCTACAGTCTCAAGCCCAGAACAGTTTTGCCTGTTGTAGTGTCAGAGTGAACAGAGAAAAGCGTATCATTAAAATGAAGGTATTTGAAGGTTTAAAAGCAAGGTTTTAGCATAATGAAGCTATTTCTTTCAAATTACAGTACTTACTTCTAATTTTCTTTTGCCATTTCATCTCGTTGTACAGATCCTCAGTCTGCTGGAAAAAGTCATTGACTTTGCTGCCTTGTTCATCTCGCTCTGTTGTATTGAACACCCGACTTTTGGATTCCCGAGTGAGGAATTCACAAATATTGGGGACAGGAAAGACAATCTTTTCCATTGTTCTATCGTGGCGAACAATCTATAAATAAAATGCACGTTTTTGCCAGAGTCAGTGACTATCCAATCATTTTGTCATAACTTTTCTTGTTCACAGCTCCTCTTTTATTTACAAATGAATGCATTAATTATTTGAACATTACAATAAAGTTGGATCAATCAATCCCAAAACAGAATAAAGCTGGTTTTATTTTCAAAAGCCTGCCTGAATAAGGTGGTAAATATAAGTCTCAAGAAAAACCTAGGTTCAGACTTTGCCAAACATAAAAAATGTTGTAATTCAGAATGCTTCAATTTGTCAGCACATTGAAACAAATCTGACCCAGTAAAAAGTGGAGAAGTTCAGGGGCTTTCTGCTCTGATTACAAAATGTTTTTCTCATCTTGAATTTGTTTCTATGATGGGATAAATTATAAAGGTGAACATGCAAAAATATCACCTTGTTACTCAGGTAGCACCCGTATCTTGTCAATCTTTATCTTTTTACTTTACAAAACCCAAGGTTTTGAATTGTTTGCATTTCAGCACCTACCAAGCTACCAGTGAGCGAGCTAGATTTTATTTCATCTCACCACACTGCCATCAAAATTGCTTCCCATTCTGATCATGGACTCTGCATTACTAAAATACAGAAATGGGTAGAAAACCCTCTTAAGACTCCTACAACCATGCCTCTATGCAGCCACTGGTGAAAATAAAAAGCCTATTCACTATTTGAATTTCAAACCAAACAAATGAGATACGTTAATATAGGGGAGATAATATCTGAAACACCAAACAGGTCTAGGACTGCTTTCAAAGACAAGCAGTCATCTATTTTGTATAGCAGCAATGCTGGGTTGAGTTTCACTTTTCTAGAAGAAGCTGTTGGTTACATAAAAGTTGACCACAGTGCTTGTTTAATGCCTAAATTTACAAGCTACCCAGATAAAGTGGCTGATAATTGCTAAGAGAGATCTCAGCAGCAGCCAAAGTATTAAAATACATTAAGAGAAGCACTGAGCTGCCCTCTGGACAGCCAAGGCCGTGGATCTTCCACCCATCCTGTGGTGGGATACCTCTGTGGACCTCTAGCTAAGTCCAACCCATGGCAGGTGTAAAGGTTAAAACAGAGAACAGAACTGCTGAACCAGGCCAAGCCTTGGTTTAAACAAAAGCCATATTGAATGCCTACACCACTTCAAAACCTCTTTGTACTTTAGGCAGAGTTTTAATTTGATCAGCCAGAATCAGTGGCTTTGAAACTCATGATCATTTATTTGAGTGATGTACCATACTAGATGGTTCTTGACTTCATGGCACAGCTCCTATCCACAGTCATTATTTCCCTAACAAAACATGTTTGGTAACACACAGGAAAGCTACTGTGAAACGATGGTTTGGAGCCACTTCTAATATAGGTGTATCCCTTCATCTTCCACAGACAAAAGCATATTATTCAACCTTCTCCTCAAAAATTACCCACACTGTTTGGAAGCTTAAAAAGAGGAGATACACCACATGCAAGATGCAGACTTGTCTCACAGTCCATCTTCTGGAGAGCAATCCTTTACCTCTATCTGTGCCGTATGTTTGGCATAAAACCTCAAGGCTTCATCTCCTTCATCTGGATCTGACCCTGGCTTCAGCATCTGTTGCAGTGTTTTATTGTGACAAGCCAACTAGAAAAAGAAGAAAAATCTGATTTATGTCCTGCTGCTATGTTTTCAGCTTTATCATCTCCACTTAAGTAACACAAATCCTCCTTCCCCCCCATTCCCATATACTTACATGCTCAACCCAGTGGGGCTCTTTCCACAGATAACAACAAAAATGTAATTACTCGAGAACAATAGAAATAATTTAGTCTTAAGAAGTCAGCAGAAAGTCTTCAGTTGAGATTTATGAAAGGCAGCTTAGTCTGCAGACTGGATGGTTTTTGGAGGGCTTTTGGCAAATGCCAAAAAATTAGACTGAATGCTTCTTTTCACTTGAGTTTAGACATAACATTTGCATACCTCTGAATACTAAATTACATTTACAATTAATTTTTCTCAGTGACTTCAAATGGCTAAACTAGGTTGTAGGTTGGTTTTCCAGGGCTGTAACTATTTCTGAGAGAGCTGGGCCGAAGTGCCAGGCAAATACATCCTTAACTGTACAGTTTATATACACAGCAAATAGATACATACACACATACAAACAAATATGTATCTTCTATAAACTTTTAAAAATTATACACTTCACATGATTGATAAAATACATGTTATATGTCAAGTAGTAGATATTTCAAATGCTCCATTGCTGTACAAAGTTTAAAAAGAAAGGTGTTGGCAAATGCATTCACGACGTTCTGTGGATGAGTGAGAAACAAAGACCTAATTATAAGGCACAAGGAAATTACTAAAAATTCAGTTTTCCCTACATCATAGCAAGTGGTTTCTATCCAGAATAGCTGAAGTGTTTCACCTGCTTTAAGATGGGAAGAACTGCAGCGGGAAAGAGAGGAAAAGCCACCTCACAGATGTGATCCAGGGCTGAATCATCACAGCTGACATTACCACAACAGACCATTGGAAATGAGGCAGGCACGCACTCAAAATGACCACAGGAACCAGGGCTTTGAAGTGATGATCACCACAGGTGGGCTGGGATTGTGCTACATGAAACAGCACAGCCTGGCGAGGAATTATAAAATAATTGCACAGCTACAAAAAGACTGACAGGGATTAAGTCTAAAAGTAACAATGTACCCAAACAGATACTGTAATAATCTAACCAGCACGTGATCTCTCTCATCTGGAATTTGCATGTCTCATTATCTCCCTTTTTTTAACAATAAGGCAGGGGAGAGGTATGTATACAATTTAGTCCATTTATTAAAGTTCCCTAGACTCTACTGATCAAAATAAATTTTCTTCTGAATCTCAATATAAACTTATTAAATAAAGATGAATAAAAATTGGAACATCCAAAAGTAAGAGAATATCAGAAAGGGATATTCAGGAAGAATAAATGTGCTTCCAGCAACTTCCTTGGGGACAGAAGTCTGTTTGGTCCTGACAGCACAGCCTGAGCCAATGTGGCACAACATCAGCATTTTATAAAGGTGTCACAAGCAGATATTTGGGGAGACCAGCAAAGAAATGACATGGGGGTTAACTACAGAGGAATATTCTTTTCATTAATAGTAGATTTCTGTCCTAAATAGCTACTTTTTTTGCTCTATCTAGCAAATGCATAGATAGTATCATTACACACATCAATGTCATTACCTAAACTTCCACTTATTTTTGACACTAAAAAGGTTCCTTAAGACTATCTGATAAGTTCTTCCCCTTCACACAAGCCAAATAATCTGATACAACCAGCAGCTTTTGCAGCATGACCACAACAACTGCTTAGCAAGACCACTTGAATTCCTCTCCTAAAGGTCCTTGCATGCCCCTCAAGACATGCTCTAGAATCATGGAGAAAGAAGATGAGCCATTGGAAACAAGACAGTTACTGTTTAAAAATGCCCTTTCAATGTGTTATTACCTTTGCCTTTGTGCTTTATTGGATGTCCCTCTGCTTCTATACTTACAAAAGGGCAAGCAAGAGTGCCCAGTTCACCTTCTCTGTACCATTCATCATTCTGTACACTACTGTCACGTTCTCTTTTATTTGTCTCTTCTTTAAATTAAAACAATCCCTATCCTTCCCATCCCTCCTCAAACAGAAGACTCTCTGTGACTCAATTATTTTCCCTGTCTATCTCCAAGTGCCCTTTACTTTGGCTATATCTCTTCTTTAAGATATGAAGAAGAGCACTGACTAGACAGAACGCAATCACACCGTGCTTGGAGTGATGAATTAGCATAACCAGGAGCAAATATATTCCTCTTTTATTATCTTCTGTAATACAGAGGAACTTTGCCTGTATATTGACCTTTATTTCTCCAATGTGAACCATTAAGATTTTCAGTTTTCTAACAAATGACATGTCAAGGACGTACAGATGGTTCTTCTTATGAAAACTATGCCAGTTTGGAGTAAGGGACCTCCTATAGATTCAGAATTTTCCATTAGTACCACAAAAAACTTTCTGTATTTGTACTTGAACTTGTATACAGAATTGGAAATGCCATTTGTAAACCATATAAAAACTCTAGATATTGCTTCCTGATATGCTTTGAACTGCCTGTAGCTTTTACTGTAGAAGTCTCTCTTGGTAAGTATCAGTAACAGAAATTCCCTTATCACATGGAGTAGAAGGGAAAACAATGTCAGCCTCTCATGCTCTAATGGGACTGGCTGGAGCAGGGTGTTCAGAGCCTGCTGGGGATTTGAGATTGAGCATATTTTGCTATCAGGTTTCACATGAACAGCAGCCATGCTCTTTGAAACAGTGTGTATTTGGTGATGTGCACCGTGCTTTCTGAGGCTGTGACTGTCCCGTGCTGATGTGTGAACAGAACCTAGCACTGCACAGCTGGGGCTTTCCAGCACAGCCACTGGACAAAGTGACCTGAAGAACAAGCCAGGATTTTGTGTGCCAGCCCCTCGACTGCTGGCAAAGACACATCAGAAACAACAAGGGATTTCTGACCAAGCTGGAGGAGCTGCAGCACATTTCAGATGGGGAACCTACCTAAAGGCACCAGCAATCTTCAGCTGGTGAAGCTGAGTTTTCTTCACTCATAACTTCATTTCTCTCAGCTTCCAAAGCTCTCAATATCCACTTACCTTCTGTGTACTACTCCACACATTCAGGCAGTAAGCTCAGGGCAAAGGGCCTATCAATTTTCTGCTCATACCGCAGCTCCTACACGGGATGGATTCTTCTCATTGACACAACAATAACTACTGCTAATATTTCTGCATTGCCACAGCCACACTGATGAAAGAACGTTGTGGACAGCAGTCTGAGAGAGCTCAGATGCAAAGCAGAGGCCCACAGTGTGACACAGAACAGCTTTAGGAATGCTGTTATTTGGCAGCCATGGTGTTTTCTGAAGCTCTGCTCTCACGATCCTTCTTTCGCCCCTTAACGAGCTCAGAGGCCCACGTGGGCCAGGGGGACTGTGTCAACAGATGCCTTGACCTGGGCAGAGCTTCTTGTGAGATCAAAGACACAGCAATGAAAATAACAATGCAGTGACAAACTGTGAATCTAAAATACAGAAAGCTTATCCAAGTTTATAACACACCCTAGGTGACAGCTTGTGCGTGGCGGGTAAAGGCCGTGCAAGCTCTGAGTGATTTTTTTTTTTCATCTTTAACTGCTGTGATGCAGTAAAGTGTTATATCCAGTGTACTGCACAAATCTTTTGGGGCAGCTGGAGGACATGGCACAGGATGGACATGGCTGAGAGCAACTACAATGAGAACAGTTCCATTTATGTTTGCAAAGCAAAGTTCAAAATGCACCTCAAAAATACACTGCAAGTGTAACTGATACAAAAAAAAAAAACCAAAAACAAAAACAAAACCCATCACTAGGGCCTGAATTTGCAAAGAACTCCAGAAAAATCACCATTGTGGAGAAAACTCCCTCACTCACTCACACATCAGCCATGCCAGTGACAATATTTTAAATGTCAACACTGTATTTTACTGCTCATCAAGGCGTGTAGGGACAAGGAAGCAATAGCACATAATGGAACAGTGATTTCCAAAGAGGGGATGTGCAAGGCAATAGCTATATGAATAAAGATCATTTGGCTTTCAGTCAGCTCCCAAGGAAGGACTGCTGTTCATCTTGAAAGATTTTTACTTAAAAAATTTGGAAAACACTGTAATAAAGCATCCAGTACAAAATGTGAAAGATTGAGGACAGACCAAGAACACTGAAGACATTAATAAAGAAACAGTAAAGATAAATGACAGAATTACAAGTAATACTCAGTCTAAACTCCTGACACAACATGACTATAAAATCAGATCTGCTACTCATCTGGGATGCCATATATGATCAGCAGTGTGGAAAACCACAGCAGACTCAGCTTTTGCAGTTAATATATGGGTTTCCTGCAGGCCTGTAGTTTTATAGTCAAGATTACCTTGAACAAAAATGAAGTTATTTAAATGCTCCCAAAGAAAAGACTGTTTTAAAGCTGTGAACATTCATTTCACCAGCCTGTCATTAGCTCACTGACGTGGTATAGTAGATTGGTTTGCCAAAATACCAGTGTGTGAATATATGTGTGCATGTGGAAAAATTGCTTGAAATGAGAAAGTTTTTCTCCAGTTTTCAATATTTCTGTAAAACACAGAGCCCCTCAATATTTTAATAAGGATGTGTCAGTCCCTGATTGTAACTTGTAAACTGCAGGGGCCTCTCAAGTTCTCATCAAAGGCATGAGGTACTGGTACTACCCAGTACACAGCTGAGATGATTGTCAAAATTCCTGCTGATTACACCAGGCTTTGCTGAAGCCCCCAAAAGGACAAGAAATACAAGAAAAAAGTACAAGAAATACAAGCTAGAGATACTAGGTTGGAGACCCCCAAGTTCTGAGAGATTTATTTCACTCCCCAGCATTTTTAAACTGCCAAACATGGCAGGGTGGGAGGTGGGGGGGGGTGGTAAAGGTGACTTTTTATGCCTAGAATGGTATAGAGGGATCTAAAGGAGTGAGGTTTAGTGTCCTGTAAGCAATCAGGCTTTTCAAGGAAGAGTCAGTTCACAGGCTAAGTGTCAAACATGTGATTTCCTAGGAAAGGTTGATGGAATAGTACAAAAAGCACTGGATAAGTGGCTGAGAAGCAGAAATAAAGACAGGAAGAGCACACATAGCTCCTGTGCCTTGATACAATTTACATTTGTAGCATTACTACTAAGAAGTGTTACAAACATCTAAAAAAAAATGGAAACAAAATTCTTGAAATCATTATCATCCTTGTTCCAATTCTCTCAGTTCTTCTCCCAGCTGTAAGGCAGCAGTAAGGCTGGCATGTGATGGGGCACACAGGGCACTCCTGGCACAGAAAGGGCACTGGGTCAGGCAGCACCAGGAGTGTGCTGAGGACTGAGGCTTGTTTTGGGGAGGGAGCTGGGTGTAGACATGTAAGCTGTCACACTGCACAGAGCCCTCTCTGCCCCTCTGGGGTGCCAGCCAGCCCCTCGAGCCTGGCAGGGCAGGGAGGCCACTCCACAGGCCTGGAAGTTAATGAATGACAGCCCCTGGGGGAAGTGAGGGAGAGTGTTTGTACCTGATGCCCCAGGTGTGACATCTGGGAGATCTCCTGTAAATTATCTTCACCCCTACCCTGTCAGTAACCACACACCTGCAGTGTGGGTTACCAGCCCAAAGGCCAGTGGTCTTTCACCAGGGGAAACTGTGACAAAATGTAACTTGCAGCAACAGCAAAATAATGCTCAGATGAGTCTCACCTTGCTGTGCTAACAGGCTTGTGCAACTGGGGCTCATTTACAGCCTCAATCTCTTCCTCTTTTGTCCTCTTCTGTCCCCATGGCTCCCAGAGCCATGCAGTGTGAGATCTGGCACCACCAAACCCCTCACCAGGGATAACCCAGTCAGCTCACCAAACACTTCATTTTCTGCTTAGAGAGCAAGAAAGGATAAAAAAGCTGGCTGGGGACTGACAAGAAAACCCCCAAGGACTGAGAAAAAACAGCCAAGAGAAAGTCAAGTGAGTAGCAAACAGGATGGGTGACAGACAGAGGAGCATAGGAGACAGAAAAGGAGCTCCTCTTCCCTGGTGTGCCAGGACCTCACCACGTGCCAGCTCCCTGGCCAGGGCAAAGGAGAACATTCCAACTCCACTGGTAAACAAGGAGAGAAAAAAGCAGGGAAAAAGGAAATGTCATCTTAACCATAACTGAGCAGAAATTTTTATTCCAAGTAGCTGTACTAAAAGCAATAACAACTCCTCAGCTCCCCATGTTCCAATCAAAACTGAATGGTGCTTTCTGCAATACAGGGCAACTTCCTTTCCAGAAGTCATTACAGTTTTATAGAGCGGCACCTTTGCACTCTGCCACAAAGCAATCTGTTAACAAACATTAGGAACAGCAGGGATGGAGCAATGGGAGGCTCTCAAATCAAGTATTCATTGATTTCATTTAGACAATTATACCGTACAGAGCAACCAAAAGGGTTTGGAGTTAATCTTTCCCTGATGGCTTGTGGTACATGAGCAGGTCCCTGGGTGGTCCAGACACTTTGGATTCTGTTGCTGGGTCTTCCACAGCCTCGTGTAACCTCTGAGGCACCAACTCTCCTCCCCAGCCTCCACATGGGGCACACTACAAATTGTGGCTAATAGTGATCTACCTCACAGGGGAGAAATAAAACACCTCAATATTATCACATAAAAGAAATCACCACAGCTAAGTGAACTCTATCACTATTATGTTTGCAGCCCCCCATAGTAATTTCATTGCTATTTTTGTTGTGGTTTTGCTGTTCTTTTTTACCCTGATGAAAACCAGCAGAAGACAAAATGACTTGTTAATATTTCAATGAACTTTACTTCCACTTGCCTCCTTTTTAATTTCTTTTGCAGGCAAAGCTGAGTTCCAAAAACATGAAGTACACACACGTGTGGGGAGGTTCAGGTCAGACAAAATGCGCTGCAACCAAACAAAATTAATTTGAGGTGGGTGGATGTGAAATATCTCCACAGGCTATGTGGAAACTGTCACAGGCAGCTGTGCCTGCTTGAGCCAAACCAACCCAATGCACACACTTGGATTTTGGGGTACACTGGCCATACCGGCCAGCAGTGGACATGGGATGTGGACAGCAGTATGCAATCCAGAATATTCCAACAGGAGGACACAACTGCACTCAAGACTACTTCCCATGATTACTGTATGCAGAATTTTGCAAATATTGCAAATTTGTAACTACAGGATGGAAGGAAATCAGATGATGGAAGTTTCAGACATGATTATAGGAAGGTAACGAGAAAGTTCAGTGGAAAGAAAAGGAGAGCAGAGTTTCTGCAATTAGTCGTCTTCAGAACAGAAGGAGAAGATCCAATCCACATGGTACTCCTTAAAAGGCAGACAAAACCACTGGCACCAATGTTGTATCCCAACAGTCCAGGAAAGGCCCAAACCAGCAGGTGTATGGACCCCAAAGCGAGAGAACCACTCACCTCTAAAAGCCACCAACACTTTAAATACATCCAAAATACATAAATACACCTGAGATAAGAGAGCTGTGAAAGGCACATCCTTTTCAGGAACTCTAAAAATCCTTTTGCTCCCAAGCCCTTCACTTGGGAGTGAAGTGTTTCTCTTCTCTGCAGAATGGGACTCTCTGCCAGCTATCTTCTTCTGTCTACTACATGGCTTCTCTAGAAAAGGCAGGCTAGCACAAACAAAAGGAGGAATTGCTGCTGACTCTTACTTTGGGGGCAATGTGGTGAGGGGAACCACAGTTCCAAGTTCTTAAGAATGGACAGACTTCCTTCTGTGAGCCATAAGACCAGGAGATGTTGACTGGCACTCAACATCTCTTCCTCTGGCACCATGAGCACAAAGTTCCTCATGGTTTGATCCTTCCAGAATGGACTCACTCTCTTCTTCAGGATCTACCCACACTTGTCTTCCCTCTTACATTTTGAGGATAGTGCCATGGTTTCTTTGGCACGCTGTGACCTCTTCAGCTGGATGCAGTTCAGTGACCCAACCTGACATCATCACCAGCTCTGCCATATGCAGGTGTGGCTTGGAAGACAGCCCCTGCAGAGGCTGGGATAAACCATCTCCCTGTCTTCAATGAGGCACACTGAAGGAGATTAACTCCTCAGCTGCAGCCTGGAATCATGGCTCAGACTCCGTGACCAATGTCAAATTAAAAACCCTGTTCATAGCCAGTCCTGTTCACATCCCACCTTCTCAACACTCAGAAAAGCATAACTTGGTCATTCAGAGTCAAAAACATACAAGACTGAAGCAGCAAGCAAACAGCTGAAGCTGAGACCTGTTGAATTCACAGCAGACATGGATTTCCCACTATCTGCTGGGCCTGATGTATGTGCATCGTAGGGTACAAAACAGGGCAGTGTACAAGTGTGGAGATGGACAGGAACTGAGAGATGACTCTTCTCAAACTCAATTACAATGGTGAGATTTTCTAACATTTTCAACCATGCTGTTGAATCTCTACCTCCCCCTCCAATCAGCAGAGCAAAACATCCCTAAAAAATAAAACTAGGAGCATAGGACCAGCGAGAAGAGAATGAAAAATGATGAGTTGTTCATTCCAACTCTGTATTATGGCTATTGTCCTCAGGAGAGCAATTTCACCTGGCACCTATGAAATAAGAGTTCTTGGTGGGAGTAAAAATTTCATCTCTCTCCTTATCAGATATTCACAAATAATGCTGTTTTACCCAACCAACTTAAATGGTGTTCTGCAGACCCAAAATCAGAAAAAGCTGGAAAGATTTTCTAAATGAAGTTCATTTAAGGTTACCACAGACCATCATTTGTGAAACAAACTCTGAAAATCCTTGCCCATAGAAAAAGGTAGAGAAAAGGCTTCTTTAACCCCAGGTTGATTAGATGCTTATCTGTGTGCAGGTCTGAAGGTGATCATAAGTAACTGATCACCTCACTTTTGGTGTAGAAAAGCATAATCAGCTGTTAAAACTAAATTTCACAGCTGGACACTTTTACCCAGTATCTCATAAAGCTGCCTCAGAGAAAGTGCAAGGTGAACCTCATTTTCACTTTTCTGCACTGTGTTGAATGAAATACAGAGGCAACTGAGTATGGCAACTGAGCTCTGCTGATTTGTAGATTACAAATTCAGATCTTGTCTGGAAAACTCTATGGTGACTGAGATACCTAATTAAATTGTGACATCAGAGGAGATGAGAGTTAAAACGGAGCAACTGTGAGGAACAGACATATTTTGACATTCTGTTTAATGCTCTTTATTTTTGTTAACCTGTAATTACTTCAATGACTACTGAACATAAAAAGGTATGTCTTTGTTAGAGAAGATGCCCCCCCCGATTTTAATTAAGGTGTAGGATTTCACAATGCAGATATCTGAGGCCTATTAGAACTGCTCTGATACTACTAAGTGAGACCAGATTTCACTTCCATGGTATTTCCAAGGTTATCTCACTTCCCCTCAAACCAAACCCCAGCTTAGGGTAAAATGTTTTAGTTGGGCTGTATACTTAGAAGAAAAAGGTGCACCTTGGTTCACCTGAAGGTTACCGCTAATGGAAAAGCTCCAGCTCTGTCTCCAGTGCAAGAACTCAACACCTTGTGTAAATCAACTTCCTTGATGAGGGGAGTTTGCAGCAATTTGAACAAAATAGCTATATGACATACATTTGTGAGCCAGTGAAATGTGCACACAGCACTTGGGGCTGGCTGAATGTGCAGTGTGCTTTGAAGGGTGGCTTTGGAAAGATGGCACTGTGTGGTCCCACATTTATTGCCTCTCAACAGCTTCTGGATTGAGTTTACTCAGTTTCCAAGGAAAATTATGCTTAATTCTACATAATGCTTCTCCAAGCAATTTCAATCTAAAAGTTTAAAGTCAAGCCAACCTCCTTGTGACCCCTATATCATCTTAAAGCATGACAAATGCAAGCAGGCAGCTCCAGGGTAAGAGTATGGTTTGAGGGCAGCAGGGCAAGTTCTCTACCAGTATAAATCAGTATAAATCAGTGTTGCTTGCCTACTTTGAGTGGAGGCATTCCCACGTAGACCAGCTGTGGACACAGCTAAATGAAGACCCATTCTACAAGTGGGAAGAGAAGGAACTGCCTCATGGGTGACAGAGAACCAAAGGAGGACTGAAGTCCCTCTGTCTGCCCCATGCTGCTTCAGACAGCAATAAAAAGGTAGTGTGGTTATTGCTAGGACAGGGCTACAAACAGAGCCTGAGAGTAGAGAATGTCTTGAACAGTATTTCATTGCCCCACAGCCAATTTTCAGAGTAAAACCACAGACTAATGTGAAGATTTCACAATGCAGACATTTGACAAAGAAAGGATGTTTCTTCTGGTGTAACGTTTGGGCCCCGACACCAATTCAACATATTTCCCAATGACAAAAAATCTTGTAAACCACAAAACACAAGGATTACAGAAGTTAAAGATAGAAGAAGAAACCCACAAAGCAGAAATATTAAGGCCACCTGTGCACTAGTGAAATGTGCAGTTGCCACAGTCAAACAGGATACATCCCTCATTAACATTACATATAATAAATCACACACATATGTAGAATAGACACTTCATCTTATTCTAGAGAAGTAGAACCAGAAAAAATTTAAATAAGCTAAAGCTTTTGTGGCCAGTCTATGGTAAAAAGCTCTAGCTTGAATCCTAGCAGCTCTTAGCAGCCTAAGTCAACACAACACCAGATGGAAAACAGAGGTTCCCACATACATCCCTATCAAAGCCAGAACAGGATTCTGAGGTGAATGCTTCCAAGGAGAAGGGAAGAAAAAGAAAACATCAAAGGACAAGTTGCCAAGGTTATAACCTGAGACCTAACATCAGCCACAGAGGTTTATTTAACCTTTCAGGTGCTCATTAGTGTCAAGCCCTCGTGGCAGCCTCCATACTGTCTCTCCATCCTGCAGCTGGCTGAACGTGGAGTTATATCCCATCCTAATGAGCTACAAGGAGGGTGATGTGCGTCACTGGCTTCTGTTTCAATCTTGGCAATCTCAGTCTAAAAGCCTTGCAACATCTTCTGATTCTCCTGACATTTAATTAGCTGGTGTCATTTTGATGCCATAGCCTGTCTCATCAGGATGATAACTACAAAACAACATGTGGAGCATAAGAGTTCCATGAAAAGTTTCAGGTCTGGCAGCCAAGCTTACGAGTCCCCTGACAGTCACGGTTCCTGGGACTGGTTCCCATTAGCCCTTTGTTTTGGCACTGCTATCAGCAAGAGCTTCTCTGTTAAGGACAGAGAAACAAAAAACCACCAAAAACCTGCAAAGCTCAGCATAGCCTTGCAAAAAATGACATCCTTTAGCTTGAAAAATTTTACCTGTCCTGCAGAAAGAGAGCATCCTCATTGCACAAACTCACACCTATCCATCCTGAAGGACAGGTTTATCCTACAGTATAGAGTCCATCATCTTCTGGCCTCAAAAGGTAGTCCTATTTATTTAATTGTGTACAATGTTTTTCTCCATTTGTCACCTGCTACTTGGGAGGACAATCTCCAACAATACCTGCCAACTGCTTCTTGTCCACATCAGCTGCACAATTTGACAGTGGTCAGAGCTACACAAAATGTGAGCCATCTCTATCTGCACTCAATATAACCAGTGGGTTTTTTTTCCAAAATCCTAGTCTCATACACAAAAATGTTTTTTGTTTTTTGAGAGTGTACCAGTCAGAGATGTGTAAATACTCAAATGAACCAAGACATTTCATTCACAAAACAGAATAAACTGAAAATCTTTGTCATCAGAACCTAGGCACAAGTTAATATTTTGTAAAGACAGACATGCAACTACCTGAGACAGAGAATGAGCAGAAAGAACTCCACAAGCTAAAAAAATTTACCAGTGTGGTCCCCAGACCTCAGCTCATCTGGAGGATCCTTGCCTGAGCTCAAAGCTGCTTCCCAATTGGATGAGCCTATCTTTTAGAGCAAAGTGCTCTGGCAACTCACAGGTTCCTCAGGGACAGAGAGATTTCTTTCAGACAAATGTTATGGCCCAGTAAAGGCAACACCACTATCAAGGGTGAAGGTGCTCTTGCAAGACTTTTCCACTTGTCTTCTGTTCACCTTATTTCCATGGTACAACCATGATATTACAATTTCAGCCAGTTCATGCCCACTGCAGATTACTGGGCTGTAACTGGTCCCACCAGTTCCCTATCCTAAACAGCATTTCAGGTGCTTCTTTGCTGTGTCTTAGAGAAGGTGCTTGTCAATGCACATTAGTGAGCACTTAATTTCTGCTTTGTTCAGCAACATTTCTTTTTAAAATGTCAAATTTCACCCTGAATTTATGCCTGACCACAATCACACTTCATGCAGGACAGTGTTTGGTTCAGAAAGCTTTGGAGGAGTCACATGCAGTGATCCTATTCCACATTTGGAGGCCCACACTTACAGTGTTACTTCTTGTTTCCTCACACATTAAACCATGGAAGATCTGCATGCATCATAAGCCAGGTCTTGCCATGGAAACCCTTGACCTGGTTTGAATTATATTCAGGTCAAGACAAATGGATGAGTACAAGAATCCACATCTACCTTTTAGTATAAGTTTTAATAATTGTCTTTTATTTTATACATGCACACACATACTCAAGGGAAAAGAAGGATGAAGGCCTAAGTGAATCTGTCTACAAGTTAAAATACAGCAAAGTGAAGGAAATCCAGGAACTGCTCCAAAGTACAACACCAAAAATAATCACCCACAAAAAACCCCTTAAGCCTTACAATACCTCCCTCACACACATGAACACATTTGCATCCACTACCTTATGAAAGCTCTTCTTCCCTCAGCAACCCATAATAGTAGCAGCACGGGAAAGTTTATTTGAAAAACACACGTTAGCATGTCTCTAAAAAACTTCTGAAGTACTAATGTGCTCAGTGATTATGCACTACCCAATAAATGCCAACTTTCCACGTCAGCAAAGTGGCTGGGATCGAGTGAGCGTAGGAGAGAAGCCAACGTGGCAATCAAAGCAAAGCACGGGGATCAAGCTACCAGATTGGCTTCCCATGACAGCTCATGACTTGCTGTCTGTGCCTGCTTCTGCCTTGGTGCCTTTATCTGTTACACCAGGCAGTGCCACCTACTAAAAAAGGAGCAAATAAAATTAATGAGAGCTTTTAACGGCTCCAAAATCTTGTAAAAAGTAAGAATAATTCTTTAAAAATTTCTGAAACTATTCTTATTGGCATTTCCTTGTTCTGCTGGAGCATGTGAGAGTCCCAGAACCATGCAGCTGTAGGCACTGTACTGATGTGGAAAATAAAGGTGGTCCTAGTCCTGGATCTACCCAAATCTGATGAAAGCTACAGAAAGACAGACTACAGAGAAACCCACAGAAACAAAAAGCTTTGTGCTTCTTAGAATTTTTCTTATTGGATAGCTAAGTTTTTTTAAACTGACTTTACTTTATCCTTAATGAATGTATCATATCTCTCATTATCAAACTTCTCCTACTTCAAATGTCAAAACCAATAACTTTTAAAAAGTAGCTGGTAGTGTATGCCTACTCCCAAACTATAAATCCATGCCATCAATTATTGCCATTTAATTGCCTAGTTAGCAAATACCCTTCATCTGTCTACACTATTAAGCAATGAAGTAAATATGGCAGTAAGACATTAGTTTGATAATGCTTGCCAAGTTTGATTAAAAAAAAATCTTGATTCTGTTATTAATGTAGTAACAAATATATAAAGCTGAATGACTTATTTTGCTCAGCCCATTTAAAATTAGCACCAAAGAGGAAGATGTGTGTCCTTAGCAGCACCTGCAGTGAGAACCTTACAGTTCACAGCAGATTTACCTCTTTTTCCTTGGTTTATTTTAAGAACTTATAAATGAAAGGACACTTCCAACTGTGTTAGTCTATCAGAAGATAACCTGGTTCAAATTTGTCTTCACTGCACTGATATCAGACAGTGATAATTCTTCTAACCTTATGGGGTTAGGAAATATTTTTCATTAAGTCTTGGTGGCACCAGATAACTGTATAAATATAAGTAGTTTACTTAGTTGAGACTTAAATAATATTTTAGCTGAATCTTATTAAAAGAAAACAAACACCAAACAAATAACCTTCTATTTACCTGGAAGTGACAACGGTATTGTGGAGTTCCAAGAACTGTGCTCCCTCTCCAACAGGGCATTTAAGCAGAAACTTAAAATTGAGAAAATTTTGCTAGCCTGAGAGCAGAGAATATGCATCACAAAAGGAGTGACACACTGTGTCAGTACCCCCCCACTCCTGCCACAGCCTTGGGAAGCAGGCAGAGGAGTTCATAGGGCATTGGAAATCTGAAAGTTTTGTTACAGTTTGCTCCCTTACTCCCCCCCCCACTCACATCCTTCCCGAGCAAGGACATCTCTCCACAGTTCTGCAGGCAGATGAAAGTGCACTCTTGCCATGCTGCAAGCTCACAAAAAGCTATGTCAAGTTATTTCACATTCTTGTCACCCTCATGAATAAAGACCCTGCTGAAAGGTTCAGTGCATTAGCTTGGGCTCCATGCTTGATTTAGACAGTTTGCATGAGCTGAAAAACACAAGCACTCTAAAGTACTTTCTGTTAACAGAAGCATATATATATATTTCTCTATCTATCTATCTATCTATCTATCTATCTATCTATCTATCTATCTATCTATCTATCTATATTTATATATATGCTTGCAGACTACAGGAGCCTCTAGTTATAATCACTGCTTTATCTTGCTTCACAGTATATCAAAGGGATCATGAACCTCATGGAAATACTGCCAGTGAAGTACTGTGTTTCAGTTTACAAACTTCTGAAGTACTTTGTTATGACTAACAGGCAGCCAGCTCAAGTAGTCATCTGAAAAGCCAGAGGATTTCTTTAGCTTTTTCTAATTTCTTTCTTTATGTAACCATTTAAAAACTTGATTCTTCTACACTAATGCTTCTGCAGATTAGGATGAGAATGAAACTTTTTTTTGTGCTGCTGTGTCAAAAGCTTTGGTAATTTCCTACAGGGACATCACATCAAGATGAAGTCTCTTTGTGGACAGCCAAACTAACTTTGCAAAACAAAGGGTGACCAGTTCTAACACAATCTCTTAAGAGAACAGCAGCAAAATATCATACCTATTGACTGAGGCTGGAACAGAAGTGGTGTAAGAGGTGATGGCCCTGTCCATAACACACCTCAGGCACTCACCAAGACTACTGCAAGGAATTAGCAAGGTCATGGCTTGGCTCTGAGCATGACATTTGAACCAGAGAAAGCAAACAGAATCTCCTCCATGGATTCTCAAGAGAATTGTGAACCTTTTCTACCTACCAATAACGGGCTTATTTTCCCGGGATGACCAGGTGACCTCAAGCCCCAGCTTGTGTCACTGCTCCACAAGCAGCTGCAGGGGAGCTACATCTGGAAGGAGCCCCAAAACCAGGCTGCAGAGCAGGGCTGCAGCTCAGGGCAGCTCCTCACGGACAGCTCAGTTCTGCTCTCTCCAGTGGCCCTCCCTTCTCCCCTCTGCTCACCGAGGAGCAGGAAAAGAGAGGAGCAGCAGTGGGGCCGGGAGCGGTGCAGGGGAAGCAGCAGAGCCACGGCACGTGGCACGCTGGAGGAAGATGAAGAAATAAAGGAAAGAGAGGACAAAGAACCATGTGGAAGATGTGTGATCACTGGCATGGCATGACTGCTGTACCCACACACCTCTGTGTGTGCGGGATGTGCAAGGGCGTATTTAGGGCAGGGGCTGGCAGGCTGTAAGGAAGATTTACTAACAGAAATCTCAGCCTTGCTTGTGACACATGTACAACTTTCTATGCACTGTGGGTCAAACATTTACAAGAATGCCTCTTGCTTCTGGTAAAATCAACCACAGGAAGGGCAAGGAAGGATGTAGTGGCGGCAAAATGCAGATCCCAGAGTTGCCCTGAAGAGCGCAACGACAAAAACTGAAAGTCAGAGCTCCCCAAAATAAACTGTCTGTGTTTGAGGGCTGGAACAGCAAAAAGGGGAACTCTCAGTCTTGATTCTGCTATTACAGAGGGACCAAAAAGCTGTAACTGAAGCAAGTGGTCACCAGGAAGTGTAAGGAAAGTGACTGAAGAGCCACACTGCTTGTAGAAAAAACTTAAGTCAGATGAAGTGCCACAGCAAAGAAATGTTATGTAAATCAGGTCAGCTAAGCCAAGCAGAAGGTCCAGGCACCAAAAAGCCAATCTGAAAGCAAAGCAGAGGGTGTTTGGAGACTGAAGCCAGCAAAGGAACCCAGCAACAATGGCCTTACTGAGGAGGGTCCATGCTCGTATCCTGCCCATCCCAGGATGAGCAGAAAGGGCACACATGGAAAGAGTCTGGGGTCAAAGATCAGCAGGTCTGTGCCAAGAATTGTAGCATTTCATTAGCAGAGGATACAGAAAGGCCCCAAATTGCCTGTCCTTACACTGCTTTGTTTTGATATGGGGCTTGACATGGGTGCAAATCTATTGTAAACACACATACTATGTTACAGAAATGCAAGAAAAAGCAAAGTTTTTTTTTTTCTTTTTTTCTTTTTTTTTTTTTAAAAAAAATGGATATTTTTACAGCATACACAGCCAATCATGACATTTAATTTTACAGAACAGGAAGGAGCTCAGTAAGTTGCTGTAAAAATATCCACCCTTATGCAACTGAAACTCCAGCTATAGCTCAGGAATAGCTGTGGAGTGGCACCATGGACCTCTCCAGCACTGTGGATATGAACTTAGGGACAGAGCTTAACCTACACCTCAGCCAGCTGGTGTACCCCTGGTAGTGACCTCTGGTGTAAAATGACCCCAGCAGTCACTTAATATATAGCTTTAGGCCTATATTCCACTCCCCCAAACCATATTTTCCATGTCACAGACCCTGTTAAGTAATTTAACACAAACTGTAGGCAGAATACAGAAAATACCGACATTTCGATTTGGCAGGCATTTAAATTTTCATTATAAGCATTCAGACAAGAAGTAAATTCAGACAAGGTAAGGAACTGCAGATGCTTTCTAAAAATACTGTCATCTCTGATGGGTATCTTATGGACAGCCCCACACGCAGCACGAGAGTAGAACATGGTCAAGCACACCACCAACAACATAATAAAAATACCTACTTATTTAAACATTTTGTGAGCACACCAGCATAGCTCAGGAACTGTTCTTCTGCATTCCTTGCTTGAAAGAAATATTGCATAACACTACTGTAACTATAGATTGCTTTCTTTTCTTTTTTTTCCACCGAGCATTCAATTCCTAACAACACTTAATAAACATAAGGAATGAGGAACACTCCCTATCCCCATCTGTTTATTTGTTCTTACTTAGAGAAAAACATTTTTTTTTTAATTTGGCCCTTATATGAAATACCAAATGATGTAATTTATGATATAACCAAGAATTTTGTGGTCCTTACTCTTCCAATTACAAAAAACTTTTCAATACTCTGAACGTAATTGAAAGATAAACTATTTTTGACACCAGCTACTCTGAAGAATAAATAGCCCATTAAATAACAACCTCCAGTGTACATTCTACCTTTACCAGCAGAGAAGTAAAAGTGATCAGAAAAAGCTTGAGGGCACTACAGCATAATTTGAAATGAGAAAGCAGTAAAAAGGCCCAATTATTCTTATTGGCAAAGTAATATATCTAAAATAATAGGAATCTTCTGAAATAAAGTTCAGTTGGTATCACAACTGAAGGCACTATTTAAAATACACAAGTAATGGTAACATAATTTATGATTTGATTGATATAAATTATCTGTTAGTGTTAAAAGAAGACAAAGCTAAGCAGACAGTCACTGTTTTGCTCTACATTGCTATTTCACACAAATAACAATTTGTGTGAAATTTGTCCTCAATGGGAGGACCAACATATTCAGGATCTCCCCTTGGGCAGGGAATGGCTCTCAAGGTTGCTTCTCAAGACTGAGGGATTCCTTGCCACAAGAGACTCTTGGTAAGTGGTTAAGAGCATGCTAAACTCTGAATTCTTGATGGCTAAATGATACAATGGATTGATTGTGTGCGGATAAACCTCTCAAAAACTGTTGAGAAAAGCTGGGACTAAGTCTGCACCTAAACTCCCATCTGAGAAGGAGTTTAGAATGCAAAGGGATCCTTCCTTAAGATCATGACTCAACAGGAAGGTCTCCCTGGCAGCGTGGGCTGAGCCTGTCCTGTACGCAGCAAACAATCAAGTGTGCCTTGCCATTGAACCTTATTAACCCACTGCCACATCTGCTACCACATGTGGCAGGATCATGTGGCTAACTTTGCTTTTCATCAATAGTTTCATCAAGAACTAACACATTGTTACTTCTCTCTTACCCCTGAAGGGCATGAATCCACCTGTGACAATGTGGAGTTTAACCATGTAATGCTTTTCTGGAAGCTGTCACAAAACAAGTAAGACATACCTGATGTGCCAAAATATAGATATTATGGCCAACATCTTTTGGGGAGATGCCATCATCTCCATTCTCCTCCTCATGGTCACATTCCAAACCTTGGTTGTAGGCATTCTTCATCACATCCACCTGCAACACAAACCCAGCCAGGGAGAGATGAAATAAATGTGGCTCTTGGGGAAAAAACTCACTGTGTTTGAACACAGCCACTTTGCTCAGCTCCAGCCTGCATGGGTGCCCTGCAGTTCTGCAAGAAGAGCGAGCAGCCTGAGAAACACTTTCTGAATAAAGACAAGCTTGAAGGATTTATGAAGCTCCAAACCACTACATTTTTCATCAGCAACCATGAGAAAGGAACAGGAATGCTGTGTGAACAAGTATTTTCACAAATGCTTCTAAAGACTGGTCTAGATATGGCAGGGAGTGTTGTGCAGCACTTAGAGTGCAGCCATGATCGTCTTCTGGATGGAGCAGGCAGCAATACACAATTTCACAGGAAAAACCACATCTAAACTAAAAGGAAGATCTGGGCAGGGTGCAGGAAATTCCAAATATTTAAAAGCCTCTTAGAGGACCACCATAGGATTCCCCACACAAGGCCTGATCCTGCAGTTGTACCCTAGGGATGCCCTCATCCTGCTGAGATGCCACCTTAGCAGTGATTCCCTGAAACCAGCAGGCACTGGGGTCTGCCTAAGGGCATGGATGTCCCCAGAATCTCTCAAGAATTCCCAGATCTCTCAGACTCTGTTGCTACACAGTCAAGTGGTATTGGAAATTACTTCCCCAGATTTCCAAACCATTTAAAGCTCCTGAAGACCTCCATAAACATCAAGGTTGTTCCAAAACACAGCAACATCTGCTGGGAACTCTCTTTGTTCATGAGAAATAAATAAATAACATACATGCATATTAAATACATTCTATGTCTACACACACACATTTCTGTTAGCACTGCTTCACAAACTGTACAAGCTTAATTTGCCAGCCCCTGACAAACTGCACTTGAAGACAGTCTACCAGAATATGATAATTTAGTTAGGAAACAATTAAAGAAAAGTGCTTGGAACGGATAAAAATAATGAAGTCGTAAAGACTGAAATCATGCATGCTTGATCCTTTTAAAGTACTTTTTGTGAATTAGTACTATCCTGATACATTGTGCCACCATACGCTGCCAACACTTCTCAGCTTAGATACAGATCATTTTAAAAATGTTTTAATGACAGATTTTTTTTCAGCCAAAAGATTTATGAATATTCACAAGTTTTCTCACCAGTTCCCTTGGTCTCATGTTGAAAAGGATTCTTTCCGCATTCTCACTGTCTTGCCTGCTTTCCATAATAGCCAGCAAAAGCTTGGAGGCATTGTTCTAGAGATACAAAACCAAATTAATGCAAATTTTAAATCTCTTTCATGGATTAATGACCCTTGCATTTGTTTTAATTGAGATTATGAGGACCACTTTTTAGTGGATAAGATTTTCAACCACTTGCATCTTTTATTTTACTGACATATTTAATAGGTTTTTTTAATGTCAGCATACCGTAACACTAACTGTGCACGCTATATTGGAAGGAAAATTTTAAACATTGAAAAATATTTGACTTAAGTGCAGAGTGTTGCTGCAGACCGTGCATAAGAAATTAAATTCCATTTCCTAGCATTTTTGCCTTGGATTTCTGCTAAAACAAGACTCAACAGAGGTAATTACAAAACATATTACACAAAAGGTTTTATCATTCAGGCAGGTTTCCTTCCCCCTTGGTTTTTATGAAGTCCAACTGGTTATTATTTGAAAGGCTGCAAAATAAACTGTTTTCATGCACTCCTGAGATTTTGTTTCACTGCTAAATATTCCTGGGGGAATATATAAAGACAACCTTTGCTTTGTCAACTGGCTGCTTTTCCCCAGGACTGCTCCTCAGGGTGAGGAACATGAGCTTTAGCCACAGTAGCCCAGTGGTGCCCCAGAGACCTGCCTGTCTCCCAGTTAAATCAGCTGTGGTGAAGTGGAGAGGAAAAAATGGTCCTGGAGGTTTGGCTGCCTTCTGGCAGAGCAAGGTTGCCTTGGCTGACCTGTCACAGCATCCCCATCATTCCCTGTTACAGACTGAGCTGTTGGAACACTTGGAAGCAGGAGACAGTCCCCAGGGAAGAGGTAGGGGCCAGGAAAATTGCCAACCCACCCTACAACCTCATTCTCAGCTGCTTATTGCCATTATCAACAATTCCAGCTGAAATTTCTCCAGTGAGGGTGTGCCTCAGACAATTGGCATGGGCAGTTTCAGAGGAAAAGGGTTCAGCTGCTTTTGGGACCAGGGCAAAAAGAAAGATGTTACTCCTTACATGTTCAAGCAACTTGTGTTTTAAGCAGCCTTTGTATCCCCAAGTTTTGATAACAGACCTAAAAATATGGAGCACTAGAGGCCAATAGAACAATCACACAAGTTGTAGTCTCCCACTCAAACTTGTCCAACTCAGAAGCATTTTGTAAATTACACATTGAGTACTACAGAGCAGAAACACACAGCTAAAACCCCACAGGGGTTATTCTTGGTGAGCACAGAATCACAAAACTGTGCAGGTGGATCATAAAACCACACACTAAAGGCTGCCCTCTGGACTAAGATTCCAGCAGTCCAGCTCCTGCTTAAAGCAGCTTGCTCAGGGCTGTGTTAGGCTGAGGATTAAACACCTCTGACTGGAGGACTGAAGGATAAGGTAAATGGAAGGAGAGTAGATTAGAATTAAGAGTTGTATGTAACTGGGGAATTAGAAACTTCTGGGAGAAGCGACAGGGAGCTGAGACAGAAGCCAGGACAAAGGAGCCTGGGCTTGCCAACACAGGAATGAGATAAGGACAAAGAACAAGAGATGAGAAGAAAAGACCTAACTGGGACTGGCTCAAGGAGAACAGCACTCCACATGAGTTTTGCCATGTCCTTTTCCTTTTGCTTCTGAATCAAATCAGGACCATCCATGGGAAAGGTCTAATCAGACTCTTTACCTTGTGACCAACTCTGCAGAAGTTGAATGTACACAGTGAACAAGAACAGGGGGAGGGAGAGGACAGCATTTTGGTGAGGACTCCTGACAGGATGCTGCTCTGAAAAGCAGGATGCTTCCTTTTCTGCTGCAGATTTCCCTAACAGTGGTGGCCAAGTCAGTAGTGGTGGCATTGGTAGGATCTCAGACTGAGGAGGAGGGAAAGGGCCATGACAGGCTCCCAGGTAGCTTGGTAAGGAAAGGGAGGAAACAGGAGGAAGGCATCAGTCCACTCCCTCGTGGCTGAGGAGGACTTGGAAGCTCTTTCCCAGTGCAGACAGCCCTGGGGATGGATAGAAGCCTGCTGCAGCTTCCAGGAAGCTGGGAAAGGGAGAGGATAGGTAGGACTTTATGTCATCAACAGCCAGCTTCTTGCTACTGACTCAGCAGAAGTGCCTTGCCATGGCATAGAATTGCAGCAGGCATTTGAGATGGTTATTTGGCTACTTATTCCTCACTTTCTGCATCTTTGGAGAGCCTAGGACCTGATTTCTAATCCCAAACATCAGCAAGGAAAAGACATCCATCATTTGGAAAACACAGCACAAAGCTCATAACACATTAGTACTGTGAAAAATCAGTTTCCAGGTGCTAAAAACCAGCACAGCCCAAAGCACTTCTACTCTTGATTTCACCTTTACCTGGGCTCCCATTTCAACTCCTGATAAAAATTTTGGAAAAACAAATTAATGAGTGAAGTAACTAGATACAGCTATGAGGGAAAAAAAGAAGACAGACACTTAGACCCTCTGCACCCTCAGACTGACAATGTCTCTTCATCCTGTCACAGATGTGGCAGATACTGAGCTCTTCCTGTGTGCCAGGGCTTACACACTGGTCAGTAAGGAAGGCCAGGGGGTCACACTCCAAATAAAAAGAAGCAGAATAGAACACTGGCCATCTGTGAACTCAGTGAACACTGTCTGCTCTGCTCACTAAATGATTTGGGAGTCCACTGGAAAATATAATCCATGAAGATGTAATTAAATGCCACATCAAAAACTAAGTGCAAAACAAGCTAAACTAAGATGGCATGGGAAAATATAATTCTGCATTGCCTTTCCTTTGGCTGGAGGGTTTAAGTTCAACATAAAATGTTCCCTGAAAACAGCGTCTGAGCTTGTTTGTAAGTGTAAATGTATGGGCCTGCATGCTTTAAATTCTGTATTTTCAGTGCAAAATTTATGTATTTGCAACTTTGAAGTTGTCTATGACCACTTGCAGAGTGTCAATGTTAAACATTACTTAATGCAATGTAACACACTGAATGCAACACATTGAAATAATAAAGCAATGTAAACTCATTGCTTTATTATTTCAATGTGTTGCCCCTCAAAATCAAAACCAGCAGCTTCTTAATTTGGATCCAATTCTTGAGATCACATCCTGCCCAGCAACGTGTCCAGATCCAGTACAAGAGTGATATGGACATAATGGAATGGGTCTAGCAAAAAGCCATAAAAATCATGAAGGGAATGGAGCATTTTTCATATAAGGAGCCACTGAAAGCTGTGATTGTTCAGCCTGGAGTACAGATGGCTCAGATGGATATTATCAATGTGTATAAATACCTGGTGGGAGGAAATGCAAAAGAGGGTGCCAGACTCCTCTCAGCACTGTCCAGTGAGAGAACAAGAGACAAAATAAAACACCCATGAAATTCTATCTAAACACCAGAAAACACTTTTATATTGTGAGAGGAATCAAGCAGTGGGATGGGCTGCCCAAAATGGTTGTGGAGTCTCCGGCTGTGGAGATATTCAGCTGCACATGATCCTGAGAAACCTGCTCTAGCTGATCCTGCTTGAGCAGGGGCCTTGGACAAGATGACCTCAAGGCATCCCTACTAAAGCAAATGACTTTGTGATTCTGCAAAATCTGAATCGTTTCCACAGTCTGAACCTCTGCTATCATTCATCACAATTTTTGCGAACTGAGTCTGATCACAGCCAGCCTCCTGTGAACAGGGCCACACTGGTCCTTGCAGAGGTGTATCTAAACTCTGTGTTTGTTCCTGCACAGAAAAGCTGTTCTACAAGCATTTGCTAGCCTCATGACAATGGCAAATCAAAATGGCACTGGAGTAAATGCAGATACATCTTTACAGAGACTGAAATTTGGACTTCAAAAGAACTGTCTGCATGTTCAAAGTTAAATGTCTGCCTAAGTGTTTTGCTAGAGGGGGGTCTGAATTACATTGCCATTCAAAAAAGTAATTACAGTTATTAAAATCATATGTAAGGCACTGTTGATTCAATGTTTCATTGTACATGATATATAGCTATATTAATTATTTTATTAGACAAGTATAACATTGCCAATATGATGCAATGCAGCTACCACAAAGTATTTGCTGGTCTGGGGAGGAAACAGACCATCTGCAATGGAAATACTTAATTTGGGAGGCAAGAAAAGGCAAAAACTCAGGGCTCCTCCTGGACAGACTCTACCCTGCTTGGCAGACAGTGCATCTGCAGAGCTCCCCTCTGCATGCACTGGCACACAGGCAGGAGAAACTTATCTACGAGCCTGTCCAACTCTCCCAGAACACAGAACAAAATTACATTACAAGCCCTCCTGCCCTAGGCTTTGCCCTTACACTCCACACTTTGTGTTTTCCCTCAGAGGACACTGAGAAGGGAAATAAGGTACAATTTACTTGAACCTTGTTTTCAACTTTATTTGACATTGCAGGTCACCTGATGTATTATTCTTTTTCACAGCATTTCCTTCTCAAATACATTTTAAGAGTTCAGTATTTAGAGAGCATTCCTGACTTGTTGCATGCCTGTACAGTGTGGCTATTTATCAATCTTGAGAGATTTTACACCCACAATACAGACTTTTCATGCTAGCTGTGTCATGCCTGATTGATAGGATTTTTTTTAAAAAAACAGCTGAGGACATAGTCCCAAACACAGAAGTGGGTCAAAAGGCCTGTGGCAGAGGACCTGATAAGGATTCAGAAGCTGAGATGAACTCATTTGCAAGACTTTTTTTTTCAAAGGCTTCCGAGTATACTGCGCTATGGTAAGATTAAGTAAATGTCAGGCTGCCTAGAGCTCTCCCATAGGTATATCTTCTGCTGCTGCCCAAATTCAAATAAACAAATTTACATATACTGTACCTTGAGCTGAAGCACCAAGTCCATGCAGTACTTGCCAAGAGGGTTTATGTCATTCAAGATGAGAGCAATTATAATATCAATCCCATTAGACTCATGGGTGGCTATGCATGTCTGCAAAACAAGAGAAGAGAAGGGAATGGGGCAGGGGCAGAAGGGAGGGGAGGAGTGGGGAAAAGAGGGAGATGATACAGCCAGAGGGAGGAAGAGAATATGCACATCAGCAAATTCCCAAAAGAAGGACCCAGAACTTTAAACACTTTGCAAGAGCAATGAACCCTTCACCAAAGCAGAACAGCCTGAAAACACACCACAAGAAGTGCTGGGGGAGACTTGTGTGCACAGAACTAACCCAAACACTGCCAGTAGTGAAATACCCAACTGGAAAAAAGGTGGTGCAAGCCAAAATCTGCTCCCAGAGAATCCTGCAGGGCTTGGCACCAAGCGGTACAACTTGCAGACAGCAGCCCTCAGGAGCACTGCCAGATTCAGCTGAGCACATGCCAGCCTCAGACATAAAAGACAAGCTTGACTGCAAGCACAACCAAATTTGCACGCTCAGATTCTTCATTTGCCCTCAGCAGCCAGCATTAATATTGCTATTACAGCACAAAATGCTCATGAAAATCAAAGTTTTCTCCATGCATCTGGACATGTCCTGCAAAGAAGGGTATTTCTGGATATGGAATTCAAAACTGTACTTGTGACCAGTGGTATTTCCCAAATGGCTTTACAGCTGGAGTTCTGGACCTTCCAGGCTTTGTGTATAACAGTCAGTTATACAAGAGCCTATGGCACTTCTTCCTCTGGCAGGTTTATGGGACAATAGGAAAGGAAAAGTCTTCCAGGAAGACAGAGAGAGGGGGAAAAATGAAAATGAGAGCGTGGAACATTTGCCCAGGAAATATATTGGATTAGACTTGCAGTTGGTGTAAACAAGTGTAACTCAAATCCTGAGTGACTTCCCAGCAGATAGGTCTAAGTAATAAAGTGGAATTCATCATTCCCTTCCATATCAGTGTTCCTCCAGTGCTCCTCACATAACTTTGTTGGAGAACATCTTAACTTGTAACATTTTTTATATCTCCAGTCCTGTAGCTCTACTTTTTTACAGTTGTTTTTTCCCATTCATAAGTTTTAAATATTGCTGTTCAAAATTTAGCCCACTAAAGGATTTCTGTTTGTTTTTAAAATATTAAGTAAAGGCAGCTGATTACCAGCAATGGCAATAATAGCACTTTACATTTCATTGGTGCACATTAATGAAGAAGCATTAATATTGCATGTATTTCTTCAACTACTTCTAGCATAGAGAACAGATTGCTTCTGTAATTTGTTCACCACAATTTTCCCACTGCTAATCCATACCAAAAATTCTGCAGTTTCATCCACTATGACAACTTTATTGCAGTTCTCTTTGGATCAAATATGGCAGCATGTAACCACATCCTTTACCTTTCTACACTTCTTCAGCATGGCACTAAAGAGACTTCTACCAAAAGTCACAGCTGTGTGACTTCAAAAGGCTGCAAGTGAGCAAGGCACAGGAGATCAGAAGTGTGGTCTTAAGTCTCATCCATTTCACTGATACCAATACTGATACCATAATTAAAGATGCTGCTAGGTGGAATGGCAAGTTAAACTTTGTGGCAGTTATGTGAAATAAGGAAAGTAAATGTTAGTAAGTTGTATTAACACCAGCAAGGGCAAAATGTGTGAAAATGAAACATGTTGAAACACAAACAAGTCCGTGTTTGCAATGCACTTCCAAAACTGTGACTCCAAATCCAGTCTCACAAAGTGAGGTTTAAGCCATGGACACAGGAACAAAAAACATGAAACTCTCTCCAAAAGGTCTGCAAACCCTCAGAGGAAGAGGTACTACAGGAAGAGTCTGTTTTGAGCTCTGACTTAAAAGGGTCACTCAGGCCTCATGAAAGTCTCTGTCAAGTCTAGTCATAGCAGCTCCAAGTGAATTTATGTTATCAGGAATACTGAAAGGTTTGTGATAAGCACCCAGACACCAACATTCAGGTACAGCCTTCTGCATCCAGAAGTTCTTGAGCCCTACCTGGTTTTCATGGCACGGGCCCTGGCAATATTCCGTCAAGCTCTCCAGAGTCTGGTTGACAAGAGCCACGTTCCTCTCGTTGATGTAAAGCCCCAGTAAGCCCAGCCCACCTGTGGTGCTCCCACAGATGCAGTCCAAAAACTGAAGGGTCTCACAAACGAGGTTGTAATTTGTTTTATTGTTTTGATGTCTTAAGAAATTCTGGTGGGTGGAGGAAAGGAACACAAAACAAAACAAAACAAAAAAAAAGGAAGAGAGTCAAGGCAAACAAAGTCTTTTAGTCTTTTTTCATGAAAACATCGAAGGATATAATTTATAACCATATGACCACTGTGTCTCAAGTACTGAAGTACACTGCACTACTACAGAAAATATATTAGGCCTTAATGCAGCAATTGAGAACTATCATCTGATTAAATCATAGAGCAGGGAGAGCTTAGGAAAGTGAACTTGGCAAACATCTGCACTGGCCTTAAATGTCTTTTATATGTCCTGCAGACCTGCTCCCAGTCACCCATTACAGCTCTTCTCTTGGGAGCTGTTGCCCCACAGCTAAGCAGGTTGGGTGGCACTTTATGGAGCTCAGCTCAAACCACCCCAACCACAGCTGGAAGGGGAGGAACCACTCCTGGCCATGGCACTGAGGTATATTTGCAGAAAATACATTTTGCAGAGGTTGCTATGGGGACAGTAATTTCTACCAAAAGAACTGACAGGAGGGACACACAGAGCATCTTAAAGCCTTCAATTGTGATAATTTGGGAAAGGGGCAGTACCCAGAAACTTCCTGTTCTCTTCAAGTCTGTGGTAAGTGATCCACCAGTTGTGCACAGGAACCTTACTAACAGGGGCATTTAGACCATTCTCAGTTCCATGTGGCCGTGCTGAGATCCCCAAGCACAATTCTGAGGATATAAACATGCACTCCTCTAACACAGAACCCAAATGGTTCTTGAAAAGGGTTTTTTTATCCCTTGGACCCCAAAAATCCAACATTTCAGACAGCCCTATTCTGTAACAGGGGCCAGGCACAGGTGTGTTTTTCTCCCCTTATGAAGGTGCAGCCCCTCTAATAACACCCCTTTAAAAGCTCAGCTCAAAACACGTTACCTGGAGCTCCCGGTTGTGGTTCTCACACAGCAGCTGAAGAAACCTCAGTATTGGCTGCATGATTGCAATGGCAGGGCTCATGATTGCTTCTTCTGCAGACTTCTCTTCTGCATTTGCAGCATCTGCTCCTGAGCCCATCAGATCTATTTCTGGGTCCATTTCTCTTCTGTACACAGAGTAAGCCTTGGAGGTTGCAGAAGATGCTTCTGTTAACTGTCCTTTCATTCCCTCTTTCAGATGCAGGGTCGAATCCTTAACTGAAAAGAAGATAATTTTCCTTCATTTCTGAAAGTCTTTCTCCCCATTTGATTAAACAATAAGAAAACAATAATAATGAATGCAACTTTTTCTTTGTTGGTGCCTAACTTTTCAAAGACCTCTAGGCAACTCACAAAGAATATCAAAGCAACATTCATGCAGGGATAGCACGTTCCAAATAAACCACAAACCAGAGTGAAACAGAACATTAACACACAAAGCCCTACTATTTCTCTCCCATATACAATAAATGATGAGAACAATGGGAAGACCACAGGGTGGGAAATCAGTTCCTGCGCTCGCTCTTGTGAAATATCCCCAACAGCAGCAGCCTCTGCTTCTGCTCCTCTAAAAATACAGCTCAATATCTTTTATTGATGCAAACTGGCAGAGCTTCACTGATTTCATTAAGCATAATTCCTTATGGTCAACCTGAGATGGACTGTAATTCAGAGAAAAACAGGCAAAATATGCAAATTGGCAATGATTAATATTAAAGCTTATTGATCAGCTCCGCAGAGCCTCAGCGGTGCAGCACATGCAGTGTCAATATAATGCCCTGCTCCCCTCTTTCCCAGGGGTGCCTCCTTACCTCTCTTTTTGGGAACAGATATGGTGAGGTCGCTGTCATCCTCTTTCTTTTTGCTCCCCAAATCAATAGTGTTCACTGTCACTGTGGATCGGATCTCCTGCTGAGCAGCTTTCATGCGATCATACAGCACTTTAAAGAACCTTTCTGACTTTTTCTGCTCCTTTAGTTGCTGGTAAGTTGAATACTGAAAAAAAAAATTATTTATATAAATCTTCTAAGGAAGAAGAAATACAAAAAAAAAACACTATTTTTTTTTTTTTTTGTGAAATAAATGATGAATAATTACTTCACTTACACGGAACAAATGTTGGCCACTGCTGACCAGTTCTTTCACAAAGTGATATACAAGGCTGGTAACAAAGGCTGATGATAATATTTTAAAATTTGGAGAAAATGGTGAACAGTGCTATTTGCAGTCTTTTAAATGTCACAATATTGTACTTGAAGTTAAATTACTTTGTGACACTCTCCATTTCTCCAAGCTTACTAGTCATGATATTCCATCTACAAATAACAGTGAAAAGTAACTTATTATGTAACAACAAGAGAAAGCATGGAACATCAAATATGTAATATTATAGCTTGGATTATATTCATTTTTTTGTGCTACAGACAGAATTTATTATTAAATACTATTTTAGGTTATTAATTCAAATCCCTTAGTATAACTGTCAAGCAGGCTGAGGACCATTTGCAACAGTTTGCAAACAATCCCAATTCTTCCAGCCTTCCCTCATCATATTAATTCTCTCTCTTCCCTCAATCATCTGATTTAGCTAAATCTGGGTGAGAAGGATATAATTCACAAAAAAACCTAGAAACCATAGTTTAGAGCAAATATTTTCTACCAACTGGGATACTGGTCTTCTCAAATAACTGTTATTTTTTTTTCACTCTGGAGATTTTGATAAATGTCTCTGAAGGCTTCCAGAAAATAATGTGTTATTATTAACTTAGAAGTATTATAATTTTCAATTTTACGAAGACTGACATAAAATAACTGGGGATAATGCTCACATGGCAAAGCAGATTAAAAGCATCACAGTGCTACACAGAGAGGGAGAGCTGAAAAACATTTTCTTCTCCTGAAGAGCTACTGCATAGTAATAGGGCATATTTACATTTGCATTATAGTGGTACATATTCTAGTGACAAACTTCTCAGAGAACTCACAGCAAAAAGGTACTCCTGATTTGTCTCCAGACCACATGTGTCTGAGAATCAATATGTGAATAAGCAGATTAAACAAGTACCTGTGTTTGTGTATTTCCACCTTCAAGCAGTGCAATACCAAGCAGAATGCCCTCAGAGAAAATCCTGTCATTTCTGGTGTTCACTATCACATCTATGACCAGTTCTGAGGCACCTTCTTTGTCCAGGAGGCACTGGATGTCAAACATGGTCACCCCAGACTTATCTGCATCTTGTCCCGAAAATCCACCTGCAAATTAGACAAATACACAAGTACCATTCGTGTTTGCTTCACACACATATATGAAAATGAACCTATTAGTAGTGATAAAACACACAATAGCAACATAATAAATTTAATTTTGAAATTCTGTCAGGCAAAATTCTCTTTGATAAAAACAAGATTTTTTGTATGGAACCGCAATATTTGGCTCTAAGAATAAGAAATAAAACAAATGCCCACGCCTTTGTTCTGTCAGGGTATTCAGACAATAAATAAGATGGAAAGGACACTGATTTGTTCACTGAACCCTTTTTTAATTCCACTGCTGCATACACTAAACTGTGAGTAGGGTCAGTGCTCCGAGACCCTTTCTAAATCTGCTCTTCAATCTCAGGCCTAATCTACACTAAAATTGTGTCCTGGTAAATCCACCCTGGTTATGGGTCTGACCTTCCAGCCAAATGCTTTTGCCAACTCCTAGATCATCATCATCACCATCATCATCATCATCATGCTTTTTTTAAGAACACAGACTTGAGTTAAGCCAAATTAAAGGTGTGGGTTGAAGAAATTTTGCTAAATTGTATTAGCTCATTAAATCAACCCCCTTTTATTATCACAGATGATCATCTTTCCTGCTATACTTACTTCTCTAAAGATGTAACTGCACCTACTTCATTAGTAAAAACGCAGTACTGCTTTAATCAGCCAGTACTACTTTGATTAAACTGATTAAAATGCTTCAGACTTTGTAATGAAACCATACACACACACACACACTTTCTAGAGCTAATGAAAAAAATAGTAAAACTTCAGTCTCTCGTTTGTTAGAGAGCAAAATTTGGCATCTAGGATGTTAAGACTGCAAAGATTTTCAGTGTCTACACTGAAATAGTTAAGGAGGAACAGCTGGGTAACATCTGCAAAAATTGACAAATCTGGGCATGTCTTCAGTGTGCACTGAAAATGCAAAATGCAGTTCTGACCTGGCTCTATACCTAGCTCCAGCCTCATTTCCTATTTTGATGGGTATTCCTAGAAACCATCCTGCAGTAAACTTTCATGGCTTCTACAGCAGAATGATACAAAAAATTAGCTTATAATGGACCTACAGAAATCATCTACAGAAACTTCTTGCCCACAGGAAGATAGGACAGGTTCATCAGTCTTGTCCAGTAAAGTTGTAATAAGAACTGACACATTTCACAACCTCTCAGGAAAATCTGTTCTGTTGTCTAACCAGAATCTTTGTGAGAAGCTCCTCCTTAGATCTTATCTTTTTCATATATCAATAAAGGATTGTAAAAAAATTCTTCAGTTTCCAGAAACAACACCATCTCTCTTCAAAAGTTTTCTGCTTTGCTGAATTTCTGGATGGGGATTTACTGGTACCTACTTTGGTACCTCCAAATGCACCATCTGAGACAAGTGTGTGCAACTTAAAAATAGAAGAGTTTGATACTACCTCTCTTCTAAGTTACAGAACATGTTTGATTTATTTACCAACTGAATGCCTGGAGCATGTCCAACGTGCCTATTAGAAAAAATGGTGCTGCTAATTTTGCTCTCTTGAAATGATGTGTGCTGATTTACCTCCCACTTGTGCAGTTTTGCTGTAGCTGGCAGACAGGGGCCCATTCATACCACTTCCATATTCCCCTTTAAAGTACCGATACAGGAGGATTTTCCTTAAAGTGTTGCCCTTTAAGAGAAAGATAAAAATAGAAGAAATGAGAGTTGTGGCCAATTTCCTTTGTTTGAAAAGCAAGCTGTTTAACACAGATACATAATTTAGTAGGTCTTTCCATTATAATTAGTAAGCACACAAACAGGAAAGTTGTCCAGAAAACAAATATCTAACGGTCTTATCTAACAAATCCCAGGGGAAAAATTCTAAAATAGTGTTGTATAAACTTTTTTTGAAGTTTGTTTTAAACTTATTGATTATAAATAAAAAACCTCCACTTCAGTAATTCTGACTGGCTATCTGTGAGATGTGTATATTGAAACAAGCTCCACAAATAACCAGTGCTCTGCAGTCAGTGTGTCTGTGCCCTACCCTGCCATGGCAGCACTTTCTTCCTATTTTATGCAGCTGAGTAGTACCACTCCCTTTTCTCTGATCTCAGATAATACAGCTGATCATCTGAAAGAAGCCACATCACATAAAATATTAAAACAGAGATATGACATTTGATAGAGCAGCTTAAAAAGCATTCTCTGTATCGCCTTGTTCCTTGACTTCCAAAACCACAACCAGTCAAAATTTGCATGCAGCTCTCTGAAGATCTTCCCTTTCATTTAACTTATGTTCTGCAACACAAGACACGCAGGATTGAGAGTCAGGGGTACCAATTACTTGGCATTTTTATTTTGCCTTAAGTCTCCACAGAACACCTGCAGTCAACACTCAGCTTTACAGAGGCAGAAGGTGACACAACAACTGTAGGCGTATGTGTAACCTCAGATTTCATAAAGAGGAATAAGTAAGGTCTCCAAAGCCCAACACAGAAGGGGGAAAATGGTCATTTCAAGCGTTTGGCACTAAAATTGAAGCTTTTTTTCCCCTACTTTTATAAATGGCTGGTTTTAATGAAAAAAATTCTAAAAAATATGTGCACTAGAAGCATTCTCAGCATTCAGCAGCTTGCCAGTACCTGCACATTAATGCAGCAGTCAAGTTTTCAATCAAAACATCTCTGTGGCTGCCACAGACAGCAGGCAGTGGGGAAGCAAGTCCCAGACACTCTTGCACTCCCACTTCCCTGTTAAATTGGCAATATTTCCAGTGGCAACCACACACCAGTGAAGAGGGGCTTCACTGCTTCATGGGCTTTGAAGACAATGGCCTTGTCCACCTGAAAAAATTGCTAAAATGCAGGACTTTGTGTGCTGCCTGACAATACCAACCAGCCATTCTTTCCTAGTTCTCCCATTTTTGATGTTTTCATTTGATAATAGTCTGTACAGAATTCCCTCATACAGCCAAGGAAAGTACAAGGCCTAGAGTAAAATATCAAAAGCTATAAATACACTAGCTGCAAGAAAAATAAGAATCATCACCTACAGCGAGTGTACTGGCTGGATTTTCCAGGTGAGATTAATCCAGTGTGCTCTGCACTACAGAGCAAGGCAAAGAACCAGAAGTCTCTGAGGACCACAGAGAGACAGATTCCTTCCCAGCCTGGTTGTGATGGGGTTTAACCTGGAGTGGTACAGTAACGGACAAGGTACAGTAACCAAGCTCATAAGCAATTTTAAGATGGGTAAGAGCACCAGCCCCTCCTGCTCAACATCCTGTCTTTAGCTGGGACCAGTGTCTCACAGCAAGGTAAACCTCATTTTCCTCATCTCCTGAAGAAGAAAAACATATTAGTGATGGGAAAAGAGTTCCCACCAGAACTGATAAACACGGACTGAGAAGAAGGCTAAAGCCCCTTTTCAAGCTTTCTCCAGCATATACATGACAGAATCATAAAACTGTCACACAAATGGGATCACAGAGCAGAAACCCTTCCTAACTCCCAACTAGGACCCAATCCAGAATGGGCACTGCCTTGAGACATGATCTTTTCAACAGAAAGGCTGGCATTTGCCATAGCACTTGACTAACCACTCAGTTTGAGTCAACCTCCTCAACCAGCAACCTCTGCAGTCTGTTGATGACTAATGGTATATTATATAAACAGTCACAGAGCAGTCATGGGAAGAAAAACCAAAAGCCATCTATATATAGTTAAGAATACTACCTGTAGTCACAAGCTTTATTGTTCAACCAAAACAGCCCTTATTTTATCAAGAAGAATGATTAAAACCATAAAATAGCTTTTGACTAATAAAGTGAGTGATTTAGCACTGAGGTCTGAATATCTTGAAGCAAGTAACTACCAGCACATCTCAGATCTTCCTCCTGCCTTGTTACCCTCAAAGACACCAAGGGATATGAAGATATTTCTCCAGCTGGCTACAGAAAGGGGAATCCTGCTCCACCCATATCCAAACTAAGGAAGAGATTTCATTTCTTCTTCCAAGAAGTCTTAATTGTTAGGATTCCTGCTTTCTCTCAACCTCCCATGAATCCAGACAAAAATTATAGTTCCCAGAAGCCAAAGTGGCAAGAGTCAAGGATGTTGTGTTTGAAAAGCAGAAATGTGGTGGAACCTCTGCTTTGCCTGACAGCTGTGTCAGAAATGCACCCCCAGGCTCAACCCACATATTTGCAAACTCGGGATCTTCATCTCCTCTGTGATGACCTCAGGCAGCCATATGACTTCCATGAGTCTTGTGAAATGAGCTGCCACTACAAAGGGCAGAAGAGCCCAGCCACACGAACCGGGGCTGAGAAACGCCCAGAGAAACGCCCAAGGAATGTATCAGAAACACCCGTCACCTCCAGCTTGTGACTGTGAGGCACCAGCCTAGGAAAAGCTGGAAAGACCCTGCTTCCAGAAAAAGTGCTGATCCTGCTGGTGTAGGTGTGTGGGAATGCTTTCATGGGAATGCCAGCACACACAGTCCAGAGCAGCCCCATCACACGGACGAGACCGGCCGCTGCCAGGGCAAGCCAGACAGCCACGCCATTGATGTCCTTGGGAATGGATTCCTAACTTAGCACAGCCACAGAATTAATACTGCCCAAAAGCAAACGATCACAGCAGTGGCATGAATAAGCAGTTTGCTGCAGCTACTACTGACACTCGTGGCACTAAAGCAGAGGCCAAAAATAAAAGCACACCAGGCAGTGCAGTGCTATCTTCCCCGATTACGTTTCCATACGAGGCAGAAGTCCTGGCCTTCCAAGCTGAATCTCTCCCCTGCTGGCTACAATACACTTTCTTTTATACCTCTTAGTAGGGTATGGAAGTGACATGTAAACATCACTCAGCTGACTGCAGCCCTTCCATAATGGCTGGAACATTGTATAGCTTTGGAAAAAAAACCACAATGAAACATAACAGTCTTATTGTTGCTGATGAATACCACTGCATTGTCCCTAACAAAAGCTAGGATAAAGACTGAGGACACAAGAAAGCAACAACTGGATATTGTTGTTGCAGTTTTAAATAGCTGGGGATTGACAGGCAAAAGTTTCCAATAGGGAATAATTATTCTAGTAGGAACATGTAGACACAAACAAATTCCATTTTCTCAGTCCGTATTTCATTAAACTCGTTGGTCTTTAAACTTGATTTAAATGCCTTAATACAATGGTTTATTCACTTGCCCTCTCTGAGCCTGCAAAAGGCTGGTTCCACACGAGGATGTGCCAGGAAGCAATGGCTGAGAGAGGTACCTAAGGCTTATCATGCATACCTGCATCAGCACCAGCTCTCCCTATTACACCACCAAAACTTATCTATCCTGCCTTATCTACTCTGCACACTTCTTAAGGAGTTGGAATTATACATATAACATTCTGGAGACTGAACTAGAGGGTCTGGTGATCTCTTCTGGTTCTTAATCTGTACTAAATTAATGAAGTGGAAATGCTCAGATTATCAGTGATTACACAGAAAAGGCAGCTACATCCAACCAGTGATACAGCGGATGATGTTGTGAGCATATTTCAGCAGTAATCCAGGAAGAGGTATGAAAACTAGGCTTATTAAATCTTCATATTTGAATAACTTGCAGCCAAGTATAAAAGAGGAGCTGTTGGGGATCTCTGGTCTACTAATACAGGTTTTCAGGAAGTTCGGAAGAGACACAAACCCCCAGAGAACTGTGAGACTTCTCACGTGCAATGATACTTTTCCAAAAGTACCAGGGAGTACTTCTTACACTTTTTAATGATCTCCAGCCCTCTGCCATGAGTTTGATATCAGTTCTGGGAGAGGCAAAGGAATGGCTGATTTTGCATTCCATTAACACAAAATTAAAGGAAGCTACTATATACTGATGGCAGGATGAATGTAGGCATCACGTTGTTACAATTGTCTCAATACCGGTCTGCCAAAACAGACCTTCTGAAATTTCTGAAGATTATCTTCTTTTGCTAAAAATGAAAATATCATTCTGGTAAAGTTTGATAAACTGAGAAGTGTGACACAATCCTGCAAGGCAAAATTTTTGATTAAGTAAGCCCAGAAGGATAGTTATCAAATGGCTTAACAACTCAGTGACTGACAGAATTCAATGTACAGTTTAAAGCAAGAAATAATAAACAAATGTATGAGTTTTAATGGGCAAACTCAAAAAGTACGTATCATTTGCCTCATTTGGGGCTTTTCTTAATGAAATTAAATCATACAGAAAATAATTATTAATTGTGTTTGGAAAGGACACACACAAAAAAAGAGGGGATAAGGTCAAGTCACTGCTAACAATTTAGGCATCATTTATTAAACTGACTAGAAGTAAACAATATGAGTGTCATTATGTCCAAACCTCTGTATGTCTTATTAACAATAAAATACAGAACACACAAAAAAATGGAGGATTCTGTTCTAGGAGGTCATGACTTTGGGGAAGAATGAAAAGCCTAAGAGAAAAATCAGTGCAATGACAACTCCCCAGATCCCACAATTCTGCAAAGGGTAACAAGAGCTGTTATGTGGGATTTGTGAGACTCTCTCACTTATTCACATGCACATCACTGCAGCAATACCACATCACAAGTTGGTGTCCACAGTTCAAGAATGCTGACAAATTGGATCAGGTTTGGAGAAGCTCCATGAGAGTGATTAGAGAATAAAACAAGTCTTTTCATCAGAAATTCATGGCATTCAATCTACTGAGTTTATCAGTCTAAGCATGAACTCTGTTTCTGACTATCTACATAAGAAATCTGATATAATGGATGGCTTCAGTCTAAAGATAAAAGGTGCAAGACATACTGGTGAGAAGCTGAAAATGGAGAAATTCAGAAAAGAGGTAGAGGCAGCTGGGTTATTCAGTTTGTGGGTTATGAATTTTATTTTTATTTTATATAACACTAGTGGCATTTAGCTATTGGAACAGCTTAAGAAGAGGTGTGATAGTCTGTGCTGCTGGCAGTTACTAAACCACGACTAGGTGGCTTCTCAGACAGAAACTATTTGAAGATCTTGTGGTCTACATTAGGAGAACAAGCTGGGTGACAAAAATATAGCATCTCACATAATCTATGAAGACATCATATTACTTTTTTCTGTAGTAAATATAGATGAGGTTAGAAGCCTGGCTTTCTATGAAGACTGTTTAAAAGACACCTACTTCTACATGTTTCTTGTCATTATTTATAAATGAAATTTCTATTCCACTTAGTCTGAGTGCCCGCTTCAGGATGATTTTTTTGCTTGTTGGTTTTGTTGTTGTTGCTGTTGTTGCTTTTCACCCATTTTGTTCCCATATTTCTCTTAGAGACAAAACATGGTGGGAGAAGTAGTTTTGTGCAAGTGGTTTCTGTGAAGATACCAGACGTGGTTTTATGACCCTTTAAATTACAATTCAACCTGCTCTTGGAATGCAAGATGACACAGAAATTTCCCCTTCTCCAAAAGGGATCAGCTGAGGCCATGGCTACCACACACATGGTGTTGCACAAGCACGGGCTTGGAAGAGAGCCCCGAAGTCTTGACTCCTATTATGTCCACAAAGTGGAAAATTTCTGCTTTCATGATGCCAGCAACTTCCAGGGGGCTCACGAATTGGGGGAAGTTGTTTGTTTTGGGGAGTTGTTTGTTTGTTTTTACACAGAGTGAGCTTTTTCTTGGTTTTGATCTTCTTGCAACAAGATGTTTTCATAGCCAACTGATAGTTGAAAGTGATATATTTTCACCAATAAAATATGACACCCAACAGCACAGTTATTTGCACACTGGGGCGTTTATTCACACCAGGGAAAAAAGCACTTTCAAATATGAAGTTGGGTCCAGCTGGTGTCCAGTTCTGCTTCCACTAAAATCAACAGGAGATTGGCCAGCAACTTAAGTAGGAGAAGGAGCAGACATGCACTTTGCCAGGCAAAAGCATTTTATCCAAGTCTAAAAAGAAAAAAACAACCCAAAATATGCACCAGACTTCATGACACAGTTCTCTTAGGAGAGCAGAGCTGGCCACCCACACCTCTCAGCTGTCTCTCATTAGGCAGAGACACCCCACATTTAAAATGTGCCATTGTTCAATCCTACACAAAACTGGGAGGAATCCCTCTTGTCTCAATACAAATTTCCTTCATCACAAATACTAACTGATAAACTTGAGACTGTAACTAATGCAGAGATGCATTAACAGGTTCAGATAAAAAAAGCAAGCATGACCTTCTTTAACTACAGTTAAAGTACAAACTACAGTTGTTCTAAAAAGGAGTTCATTTTTTAAGCAGTCTTTTAATTCTTCTTTCCCTTGCAGTTCCAGGTTCCATAGAAAGCTGGAAGCTTAAGTGCCAAACGATTGCAAAATAACTGCTATTGCCAGTGCATTTTCAATATGGATAGGGAAAAGAATACTGGATACATCGCAAAAAACCCACAGGTTTTGCCTGATAACTGTCCAATTTTGCACCCTGAAGAAACTCAGGAAAGCATCACATTAAGAGAAAGACTTTTTGGCAGTAACTCTAAAAAGTGTCTCCACTAGGAATATAGCAGGAAAGAAAGATTGTTTGGGTTAGTGAAAACCGCAGCATTGGGACGTTTAGACTTAGACTGAGAAGAAAACACTTTGAAAAACACAGTTTGATTTTATAATTATATAATTTTTCTGTTGGGCCATAAAGTATTAGTAGCTGCTGAATGGGAGTTTTTTGTTCAAATATCAGATCTCTAGATAAGTATATATGCATTTATATAGAGAGAGAACAAGTCTTTGCTCTGAACAAATATTATTGTTTATATCTGCCACTTGTGCATATAAACTGTGCACTTACAAACCAGGTCATGTTTGCACCTCTGTAATTTTTCCTTTCAGACTTCCTCCAGTACAAGACAAAGCACTGGGATACACAATAACTCAAGTTCTCCACCACAGAAGGAAAACAATGTAAGATTTGATCACGATTATTCAGAAGCATTTATGAGTGCACCATCAATAACAGACTGTAGGAAAAGACCAGATCTGAGAAGCACAATTTTCAAAGACTAAAATTATCTAACTCTTATGCTGCAGGGGGTAAACTTTCAAAGTGATGCACAGGGAGTTATGCACACAAATCCTATTATTTTTTAACAGGATTTCTATGTGGAACTCCTCATGCTCTGCAAGAAAAAAAAAAATTACCCCTAAGTGCCCTAATGTGAATATTTACCAAAACAGACACTTAATTTCCAGATGCATACTTATGAGCACTACCATGCTCTGACATTTTATGAACAATTTGTAACAGGCAGCAATGGAAAATAATAGAAGTGGCCAAACACCAATTTCATGACATTCTCTTTTGCCATGTTGCTATTATGTTGAACTTCAAAGCCAGAGCATGACAGATATCTGATTTACTAGCTAAGGGATACTCTGCAGACACTGTGCCCTGGTTTGGATCAGATACAGCAGAATCTTCACCTGTTGGCTCAAAGCTTTCAAATTAGCTTAGGAGGCACTTCTGTATTTAAGTTTTCTGCTCATTTTCACCTGCCACCAGTCCCACTGATTTCTTGACTTCTTCCTTATCTACTAGTAAAGATCACAAAATCATAGGATGATAGCCTGCTTTGGATGGAAAGGGGCCTTAAAGCTCATCCAGTTCCAACCCCCTGCCATGGGCTGTCCCAGGTTGCTCCAAGCTCCACCCAACCTGGAGCTTGCAGGGATGGGAAGCTGCTCTGGGCAACCAGGGCCTCACCACCCTCACAGGGAAAAATTTCTTCCCAATATCCCATCTAAACCTCCTCTCTGTCAGTGTCCTGTCACTCCAGGCCCATGTCAAGAGTCACTCTCCATCTTTCCTGTGGGCTCCCTTCAGGCTCAGCAAAGTCACAATGAGGTCACCCTGAAGACTGATGATGACACTTCAGAAATTCAGAATTTGTACTTATGTCACTGCTTACCTTTGAAGGAACCTATGCACTTCCTAAACCAGGTCATCAGAATTATTTTGCAATCCAGGTTATAGGCTTTTGGAAATTTTTCTTTGGATTTGACATGATTTTTGGGTAGTAGTAATATAATACTAAATGAGAACTTCTCATTGGTTCTTAATAGTCTCTAGTTTTACTGTGTACATGACATTAAACCATGTCCTGTGTCACCTTCTCCAACCAACAGAAATGCTCACAGTTAATATGAATTATTCAGTTAGAAGTGCTCTATATGTCTATATTATTTTTTTAAGTGATTATAAAAGAAACTAATTTTCAGCATTCTTGCAAAATAATCAAGGGGCTTATGAATCATTTCAAAACAATCCCAAGTCAAAGTCAAAACCAACCATTTTTTCCTCCAGTGCCACTCACCTCTGAACACCACTACATTCAACACACAGAACTGCCAGATTCTGTCTTTCCATGATTTAAAGATGAGCCTTGGACAATGATCAGTAACCCTGTATCCAGAGTGCCCTGAGAGCCAGCCTGACAAAATGATCAACACACCTGACACTTCTGGGAAACACCTCTTGCATTCTTAGATGGAAACAGATACCAAATTGTTGCTGATTTCTTGGATTTAAGGCATTAAGGGGAAAAAACCCAGGTGTGTGTATATGTGTCAGTCTCCAAATATACTTGTGGCTAGTGCAAAGGTCAAAACATATTCCAGCAGCTTCCATCTTCCAGCAAAACAGGAACAGCGGAAGGGAACCAACCTTGCAGCTGTTCAGGGCAGCAGAAATATTTAAAGTGTTATCAGTGGTGTGTGGAAACATTGTCTTAGCATCCACCTTGCTGGAAAACCAGCACAAATCAGCTCCAAAAAATAATCTGGGTGTGATAAGGATACAGCAGGAGATGTTTTAAGTGGTGACTGCAGTGATGGGCAGATTGTCCCTTTGCTCTGTGCTGCACAGCATGGCAGGGAAAACAAAGCATCCCCCTCCTTTACTAAGCAGAGGAGAACAATTCCCACCTGGAACAAAGCCAGTTCCTGCAATGTCTTCACTAAATCTATGAAATTAGGTGGCATTTCAGATGAACAGAAAAGTAGAGCAAAGTTAGAAAACATTACAAGTCTAGCGCTTTATTAGCTATCCATTTTGACAGGGATAATTTGAAAAAATTTATAATTCATGTTCCCCAGTTTAAAAAAGAAAAAAAAAAAAAAAAACAGTAGTAGTAGCAGCTTGAATAAATTTCCAGTAAACTTGATCGGGAATTTTCTATTCATGTCAACTCTCCCAACTATAATCCTTTTCAGGATGATATCAGGATGATAACTGGCACCTGAAGTCCANTATTCCTGTTCCCCGGTTTAAAAAAAAAAAAAAAAAAAAAAAAACAGTAGTAGTAGCAGCTTGAATAAATTTCCAGTAAACTTGATCGGGAATTTTCTATTCATGTCAACTCTCCCAACTATAATCCTTTTCAGGATGATATCAGGATGATAACTGGCACCTGAAGTCCAGCACCTAAAATTTTGTGCTTGTATGAGAATTCCAGTCTACATTAAAAAAAAAAGTCCAGAACAAAACCAACCACCCCACTACAACACTAATTTCTACTGCTCCTGATCCTGGGAATAGAACTTGGAAATGTGCAACCTGTGTGGCCAGAGCCAGAGGGCCAGGAAAATGAAAAAAAAAAAAAAAAAAAAAAGAAAAGGAAAAAAAAGCCCAACTAAAATATGTGGATGGGGTTTTGATTGTTAAGAAACCAAGCCAAAGTAGTTTCATCACTTCTAAGAGCCTCACTCGTGACTTTGATTGCCAGAGGTGGCCAATATCAAATAAATATTAAGCAACCTCCTCTGGTAGATTTGTTGATTTTTGTCAGATCCTTGCTGCTGACTCTCAGCAAGGACATGGTTGCTGACACTTGGTTGTCACCACAAGGAGCCACATCTCCTCTTCCTCAAACAGCAAATCCCCTCCCAAGTAGCTAAGAAATAATAGCAATATAGGATTAGGAGGTAAAGCCACACCAGAAGGAGAAGACCCCTTGATCAAGTATGAGAACTGGATCATCTTGTGACTAAAACAATGTCATTCACCACCTGAGCTCTTGTTCCTGCCCTGGTAAAGGCAGTGCTGCCACAGAGAAGAGCTGGGCTCTACCATACCCCCAGTGCTGAGCTCCTCAGGAGGCTGGAAAAGGGCCTTGGGTAGGTTTATTCCCCAGCAATGAGGAACCATGTCCTGGCTCAGACCCTGGGCTAGGCCACCTCACCCCCATTAATGTCATTCTTAGGTGAGCAGGCTAAGCACCTCTCCAGGCTCCTTCAGGGATTATCCTGGATTATACCCACTGATTCACACCTGCAGTGACTTGGGGATGGAGCTGGTCTTTCCTGGCATATCTGAACTTTTTATGACAGAGCTTCTCTTCCAAATGACAGACAGACATTCTGATTTTTGAAGGCAACTTTTGCTAGGAAAAACCTCTCTGTTTCCAAAGCAGTTCTCAATCCTCCCTTTTAAATTAGAGGCCAATATTAGCTTTTCACTCTTGGAGTCTAAAATTTCATCAGTTCAAACAAATAAACCCAATAACATCCTTTGAAGACTGCCATGGAAATAATTCTGACTTTGTGCAGCACTGCAGCAGAAGATTCATAAACTATTTCTATTAGCCAAAGCTGCTGCATGAAACTGAGACGTTGTATTAAGAGAGTAGCATTTTGTTTTTAATAACTGTCAAGAGACATATTGGCTGTCACACCAGAGCCCAATAGTTTTTTAGCTGTCCTCTTATTTCAGGAGCAACAACAATTTCTAAATGCCAGATTCCCCAGGATCAGGAAGAAGTTAGCTTCTGTGTTGAACAGAAAAAAACCAACAACACTGAAGCCACTTCATAACTGATTGAAAAGATGACCAAAATTTTCTTGAAATTAAATCAGCTGTTCTAAGGTACAGACAAGGGGGAGATGAAGTCACATTTTCATGAGCTCTTCAAATTCCCACTACTAAAAGACAGATTCATGTTTATACAAAATTTAATATGCAAGCTGTTCACTCATAATATTAAATTGCCCCTTTATATTTAATATTTGCTAAAATTGTGATGTTATTTATGTCCCAGATAAGACTGCAGCACATGTGCATTAGCTGTTTCATCATACCAGATTTTAGCATATATTTATTATGAAGCTGTTGCCATTATAATGCCTAAGTGTCTATTGCTTCCAAGGAGAAATATATTATCACTGGAATGTTCCTACATGCACAGCATGTAGCTATGGAAATACAATGTCATAGGCTTCTTTAGAGGTGTTAAGTACAGCACAGATTGACTGGGAGCCGGCAGGAAACCTGCTCTGGAAGACCTGTAAAAGCAATTTTTTTCTCCTGTGTTTCAAGGGTGCTGATATCCCCACTCCTGACATCTCTCTGATAAATGTCACACAACATCCCAACATCAGGGCTCAACGGCATTATGAAAACAAGAAGAATTTTACAGTTCCAGTAACTGGGAATTAAACTGCACAGGCATGGCACCAAGTCAGTGCTTTTAATGAACACAAAACAAAACCCACCAACAGTTTTAGAGGCTACAGAACTGACTGCTTAGGCTATTCTGATTGTTGGTAAAATCCTCTGCTCTGAATTCAGCAAAAAACCTCGTGAAAACATGGAGTAGGGTGAGAAATTATACAGACAAAATTAGTGCTCCAAGTTGGATCAGTGACACAGTTTCATCTAAGTCCTGTGTTTTCAACAGGTTGCCACTTCCTAGAAGGCTCAAAGAAGTGCTGGGAGCACACAAAGGTATGGAAAACCCCTGGTATTACAGACTGAGATTGCTCACCTCGGAAAAGACATGGCAAAAGCACAGCAAAGCTTTTATGGGGTGGAGATAGGGAAGTTGGGAATTCCTGTCTCTTCTCCCACCCAAAAAGTGGCCTCCAATGAAATGTGAAAAGGGTCAATGAAAAAGTGATAAAGAAGTAATTGTTAGCCCACACATAATTAGACGGCCATGGGAAGTCACCAAGGCCAAGAATTCAGCAAGACTCAGAAGAGGTTTTGGGCATTTCTATAGACAACAAGTAAAACCAGTTACAATAGCAAATGTTAAAAAAACAACTATGGGAAAGAAGACAAAATCTCTTGCTTTAGGGCCCACAGATTTATGATCTTACTGTTAAGGATTATCCCAAGATTTCAGGAAGAATAGAAAACTTGAAGTCTGCCTGCAGTGGGGGTTCTTAGACCTTCTGAAGCATCTGGTGAAGGCCACACAGCAAGAAACACTCTTAATCCTCTGGTCTGACCCTCTTTAGCAATCCACATGTGTTTAAAGAGAACATGAAGTGTACCAAGTCTATTTGTATTGGATCCAAAAAACAGTGCAACCCAACATAGATTCAAGAGGAAAACTGTTTTTATGAAATCTCTGATGAGGAGACATGGAGAGCACTACAGTGACCCAAAATATCAGCTGGAACCCTGACTCCCAACAGGCTAAACACGGAACTGCCATAGCAAGAAAACACATTACCAAAATCCCAATTTTTAAACGATCTGCATTTCATCTATCTCATAAATGTCCTTAGGAAAATACTACTGGTTTATACAAAAAACAATGGTAGAAACACTTCAGCTTTTGAACAAAAGGCAGCTTCTTAGAAGCTCCAGGCTCCCTTCCCCAGTGAGACATTCTTCTGGTGTGGACCTGGGGACACACACTCACTTGCTCAGCCAGGTGACTCCAAATTCTCCTTCTCACTCCCAAAAAACTCTTCTGGTTTGTACTAACAAAGTCCATAGTACCTTATCCTCTAAGGCACTAAAGAATGTCTCTGCATGGCAGAGACAGCCACAGCATCAGCCTTCTCAGCTCTAATGACAGCCTGTGAACACCAGATCCCTCATTTAGCCCTAAATAACACTGACCAGAACGTCACCATTATTTAGTTCCTTTAATTAATTACCATTTTGCAAAGGCTTTGTTACATAAATTGGTTTCCTATACATATTAGTGTCTTTCTGTCTCCCTGTGGGTCCACTTGATGATGAAATGGCTTTTTTTACTGCAAAAGACTGAGTGTCACTTGATGCCTCCACCTACATACTTAATGTCCCTCTCTGGCCTAAAACTCCATGTAAGTAGAAGCAAGCATTAGTATTCTAACTGTGGCACCATGAGCTGCTGAGACTCAGCCAGAAGCTTGACAGATTTATATAGTGCAGAAGGGATGATGCAGGAGACCAGGAGAGGATCTGGATTTTGTCTCTCCTGCTTTGCTGTCCTCCATCTTTATTCTTCCTCCTTGCCCCCTCTGAATTAGCATTTTTCCTCCCTATCCCCTGGCTGTTCCAAGGACACGTTACAATCCATGTGACACTTGAATTGTAGCTTTTGCCCCTCAGTTACTCTGGCAATCCTGCCTCTTGTTTAACAAAGCAGCTCTGGAGGACACTGGGAAAGGGCAAGTGAGCATTTGGGAAGGAAGCATCTGGTTAAAAGTTGAGCCTTTTCCTTCTCCTCCACACTTGAGTCACCAAGCCAAACTCCCAGCAGAAACACACCTGATGATTCACTGTAGCAAAAGCATTGGAACAGACGGAACAAACCAAGATGAAGCAAAATGATGGCCAAAAAAATTAGACAGGAAAACTTTAAGATGGGAGCAAGCTGGCAGATGAAAAAGTTCCAAGCATGGCAGCTGGTTCTGCAGAGAATTTTCCTCAGGCTTTGGTATATGCAGATAAGTACCTCAGACAACTGCAAAAAATCATTACAGATAAGAACAGAAACTCATCTTAATGAACATGTATTCTGCAAATCAACAAGGAGATGGGGAAGGAAGTAGGATAATTTTTGGAGTCTAATCTTGGACTCAACTACAAGAGAAGTCAAAGGAAACTGAGTATACCAAGTACTGACAGAGGACCTAGATGGAAAAAATGCTATTGTAAACCTCACAGCAGGATGTTTCTGCAGTGTTAAGTCGAAACTTTAATTTGGAATTTGCTTGCTGCAAAGTCCTTAACATTTTTAGCACAAGATTCAGGTTCAATTTGAATAGGTCTGAGCAACAGACATATTTACAGTGGCAAAGGTGTTCTATTTTGTTTTCACTAGCAGAATGCTCGAATGGCTAATTAAAACCAAATTCTATTATCAAAAAAGAAAAAAAAAATGTCAGAGCCAGTGTCTTTTTAAAATTACCTGATGTTTAAGGCAGACTAAATTGAGTCAGTTTCTGGGAATGTGCGTGCTCTGACCTGTGTGAAAAGGCTGCCGAGGGACTGTGTACAGGCAAGACAGTTACCATGGATACCTCACTGCTTTAGGTGTAGGAGCTTAACATTACAAACAACTTTGCAGCATTAGGCTGCCAGCCTCATAAAAACACTGCAAAATAACAACGAGCCCTGAGATAACCGTTATGATCTGCTTTGTGACATGCAAATATAAATCTTCTATCCTAAGGCAAAAGACAAAAGTAGGATTGAGGGGACATGGCCAGATCTTGCAGGCCTTAATTTACAGTCTTCTCCAGAAAGATGCTACTGTCTTTGGATAGCACTGATGATAATGGGAGCTGCAAGTAGGCAGTTTGCCTCAGAATATTGTCCTCCTGCATAAAGTTTTACCTAAATTAGGACTCCAAACTTGAGCCAACACAGCACAGGCAGAGGGAAATGCAGTCAGAGTAAAAAAAACCACAATTATTTCAAACCTTCTCTTTAACAGCACCAGTTACTCTGTAAATACTACCACAGGGTTTATGGTATCACCCACACTGCATTGGAGGACAGAGCTTTCATGTGAGATATTCCAATGTATTATTCCCACATCCTTCCAAGAGGACCAGGTCTTTGTGGGGAGAGGCTGACACTGCCTGCTGGGCAGTGAGCTGTGTGCCTACTGAATGCCCTCAGCCTCAAGAGAGCCAGAGACTTTTTAGCTTTACAAATGCAAGCCCATCTTTCGGCCTAACTACCACTGCACTTATCACACAGACAGTCTCAATGAGAAAAGAAAATCTGCTTCATACCATTCTAATAGTAGCAAAAGAGATTCATTCCCTCACACCAAACTATCTGATCTATTGATCCAACAGCCAACCATTTTTCAGGCAGTGAATGCATCTGTCTCCTCCTTCACCTCGAGCAAAGGTTCACAGGAAATCACTTGAGATGCTTTCTCCTGCTTCTGGTATTAAATTACACACAAAAGAAGTTCAGGTGCAAGTGGGGCTGAGGTTATGTTTCAGGGGATGAAAAATCCATCTCAAGGAGATTTATGATCATTTCAAGTATTCCACAGCCAGGAGCTCACACAAATCAAAAGCAGTGCTCATAGCTGGCTCTTACGACATTAATTAAGATGCTTCAACAACAAGACTATAGATGTATTTATTGCAAAGCTGTGATGGCCAAAACCATCCATGATGCAGGACAGCAGAACGTTGAGCTGGGAGAGCTGCGAGTTACAAGCTGAGGAGCAATCAAGAAGTTGGAGCTGATGTGGGATGCAGAGAGGGGCATTCAGCTCGTGAGACTCAGCTGAGCACAGATGTGCACACCTGCAATGTTTCATAAGCAAACAGCAGGTACCCCTCCAGCATTCTGCAGACATACCTACAGAGCAAACTGGACTCCTTTCATGTTGTGTCAAATATTTTTGGCAGTGGGTGCATTCCCCTACACTGTAATTAATTTTGCACTGAAGGCACCTTGAGTTTTCGCCAGCATAGCACCATTTTTCAGCCTTCATGGCACAAATCAAAAGGGGCTCATCCAAATGACTGAAACCCTAGACCTGTGCCACAAGAGACCACGTTTTCAGTATCAGGCTTTGTGATACTTTTCCTCCTTTACAAGAAGGAATAATACAGACCCCATAAATGGCAAAGTAATTGATTCTATCTGCAAACCAGGTAGGCAGATTTTAAATGACACAGCACCAAGGGCCCACCTGGCTCGTTCGAGAGCGCTGTGGGTGCTCAGGTCCCCCTGCAGCTCTCCCCATCAGCTTTTCTACTACAGCTACACGAGTTCTGCAATGGTCAGGAGCAGGTGCAATGACTGGGAAAGCTTTAAACCAGTAAACACCAGTTTCCCAGAGGGCCAGGGTACCAAACTTCCTGCTTGTTGTGACTGATCCCACTGGGAACACTGAGCAGGCAATGCTAGTAGCAAGGGAACAAGGAAAGTGCAGCTGGAGTGATCCCATCATGGCTCTAATAACATTAGAAATCTTTTTACTGGCTTTAATGGGATTTGGATCAGGTGCCAAGGAAGCCACCTTACATTCCCCTGATCTGTTACTCCTACCAGCGCAGCAAAACATCCAATCCCAAGCATTTTTTGCATATCTGCACTCCATGAAGGATACGATCCCCCCACATCCACACACAAACAACCTCTGCAGTTGCAAGACAACTTGTTTCTTAATCTATTAATGAGAGGAATTAGTAAAGTAGGTAAGAATTAAATAAGAATTTTTAACTTGGCATTTTCTCCTCTAACCATGTGGCTGTGTATTTGAAGCAATCAACCATCAAAAAGAGGTCTTTAAGTGGCTATAGGTATACTTACAATATTACTAATTTAAGTATCCAGAGAGAGGGAAACAAAGTACTCAAAATGCACATTAAAGACTCCCATGCAGCTGTGCTGCATATCCAAAACCACTGCTAATGCTGTATAACCTGCAAGAAACACCACCTGATTTTTCGGGATTCTGCCTGTGCTACAGCTTAATATCAAAGGGAGTATTTAAACAAATACTTCATTCTGCACAGTGTTGGCTGAGGTTTGTCACTATTCCTTGCCCTTCTAATGAAGAAATTAAGTGGATTTACAGAAAGACATAAAATCCTTGGTGTTTTCCTAGATAAAGAATCCCACTCCTCCTCATTTAAAAGCTGCTAGCCTTGCTGTAGGTGGTAATTATGTTGAGGGTGAATTGCTGTGGTTACTGTCTGGCAACACCCAGCACTGGCACATGTAATCCCCACAGTGTCTGGAAACTGCATTACATCAAACCATCCAAGCTAGTGGCTTACACAACCAGCTGCACCCCTTTGAAATCTGTCAGCTCCAGCGACTTGCTGTGTGCACTTCTGCTTCTCAGACACCAGCTTCATCACTTATATCACACAGGTATCAGCCTCCTTTAAAAATAAATGTTGGAAGCATTGATCTTTAGCCTAACTTAAAATCTTAGGATGAAAAAAAAATAAATCTACATATCAAACAGCAAAGAACTGCTTGATTTTAACACCACATCTGACCTGAGTTCATAAGAGGCTGTGGGTGCATCCATGCATCACTATGGAGAGGAACCTCAGAAAACAAAACAAGACAGCACCAGAAAGGGAAGCTGCAAAATTCTGCTTGTGAAACTAGTTCATGAAATGGGTTAATTTGGAGCTAGCTTAGAGATCCCTAAGGCAGGGCAGCACTGCACACTGTAAGCAGGCACATCCCATCATTAAATCTAAGAGCTATGGATCAGGTTGTTAATTAAAATCAGTTCTGCTGGGATCTCTGCACCAAAATTAAAAATCACTGAGAAATCTCAAATCAAACAAGGCGTTCATGGCTCCAGCTCTCAGGCAGCCATGTCATATTATGTGAAGACCTGTGAATAAGAATTGTCTCGTGAAATCAGTGGGACCAGACATCAAGCAGGGACTGCTCAGCTCAGAACAGCTGTATCTGCAGCATAGCTGTGTGCTAAGCAGGCAACAGCCTAAGCCACAGAATCACTGCATTTTCTACACAATTTGAAAACAAACTCGTTGTACTTTAACAAGAAATACTGTAACTATGTCCTTGGAGGATTGTTGTTCTGTACCAAAGAATTATTTCCCTTCCCTCTCCTCTCCTCCCCCACTTCCCTCCCCTATGAATTAGTAAATGAATTTCTGCCACAAACCCTCAAACCATATTCTTCCCAATCAAAGAGTCAAACCATACCCAAGAGAGCAAGGCAGCACAGAACCAGTGAGATCCTGCAGACAGCCAGACTGGGTGGAAAGCTCCTGTCACTGCCACACACAGATGGGCACACACAGAAACCCTATGGGGGGAAAACAGGACAATACCAGAAAGAGGATTACATACAAACTACGTTGCTGGAAAATGTTCTCCTGCAACTGGACAGCTGAATCATCTGCAACCAGACCAAATAAAAAAAAAACTAGACGATACTCAACAAAAGACAGTCCATGTAATTTAATAAGTAAGCAGAGTTTTGGTGTTTTGCCTTTTAATATTTTTTTTAGTTTTGATCCTACACCACAAGTTTGGAAAAAATTCCTTAAGGGCAAGGTCCATATTATGGGAGAATCCAGCATGGGCACTTATGGGCAAATCCATTACAATCTGCATATATTTCCAGGGGAAATGAAGCCTGCAGTTTAGCTCAGGGTCTGCACTTCGGTGTTTTAGCAAATGGGGGACATAATGTGTGCCTGTGAACTCAGACAGAATACAGATCCAAGAAGACAGGATTCTTATAATGTTTTTTTTTGTAAGACACAGTGCTACAGGGGCTAAATAAAAAGCTTTTGAAAAAGTCATTGCACATAGCATGAGAATAAAGTGCCAGTCCCAGCAGTGGCCGCACAGCCGGCATCCACATTGTACAACAATCGCACAGCTCAAATCGTGACTATGAAAGGACAGCCCAAGCAGCAGGTGGGATGGAAGGATGGCAGGGGGCCATACCCCAGCACCTCTCCCTCCAATCTCTCTGTTCATCAGTCATGTCACACGGGCTGTTCCCCTGCAAGGAACATCCAGAGGAACAGAGAAACTAGAAATGCAGGTCCTGGGCAGGGGAAGCAGCTGGTAGGCATCTGTAATTGAATTCCAGGAGGACTCAGGTTATTTTTAAAGCTCTCTGTAGGCTGGCTTTCTTTTTTTTTTTATTTTTTTTTTTAAACAGGTGAACATTTCCAAAACTCAACACAGTTTTAAAGTTTCACTGCATACATCTCTGAGTTCCAGCACCATGTAAAAATCAAGCAATAGCAGCTAAGCCCAAGCAATCAGAACCAGATTCTAAAACTCTGCACCAAGGAGGGGAAAAAAAACCCAGGTTTTTTAATATACATTTTTCTCTGCAACTGTATATTTTAAGGATAAAGAACTTTTGTCTTGAAGTGCAAACACACAAACCCTCTTCTACTGCATTTATACCCTACAGGGAAACTGATTTCCTAACAACTCCAAAATAAAACAAATGCCATTATTTATTGCTATGCAGTATCTAGCAACCCACAGCTCTGAGGGCACATTGGAATTTAAGGAATGAAACACCATAAAATGTAGTCTACAGAATGGGAAGAGTTTTGCTGTTTTCTTTCCGTAAGTGGTACCTGAATAAGGTGATTCCATTCAACCAGTCAAACACTTTCAGCACTGGCAGAGTCCAGCAGGACTCCTGGCATGCTTTTGTTCATAAACAACATGACCTGCTCAAGCTGTAGTCAGAGCTTTCCACACCTTTGGAGCTCCTTTATCTCCTGTAATGTCTGTTAGATGATAACCAGAGCCCTAATACTCCCTCTCCACACCTCGGGAGAGGAATGGCCCTTTATTCTGAGAGAAGGCCTGTTGCTAATCTCCAGCTGTCAAGACCTCTGAATTTGTTTACCTGTCTGGACACTCCCTCTGCTCATGAGAGGCAGGGTCTGGCACCACTTCCATACCCATCCTTGGAAAGATCTGCAATGGATGGTTAAAGGACCTGAAACACAGCTCAGCATGACTGATGCGAAGCAGGAAAAACCAAAGACTGCTAAAGCTGCAGAGAGGAGAAGTTCTCATTTTGCTCACAACACAGTCCAGTCTGAGCTGTACTCATTTATTTTGTGAGTTGCTGTAGCAAGTTAAATTCTCTGATGATAATGAGCAGTCACCAACTGCATCACCAACTCATTAAATCAACTCAATATCCACTCATTAGCAAACACATTTATACTCTTTGGTTTCAAGACTCACTGGCTAGAAAAAGCACAGCATATGATATTTGTTGGGGTATAATTTCCATTATTTTTGTTCTAATTTGTGGAAAACTATCCTTATGTAGCAGCAGCATGCCTCTCTCTGTCTTTTGACTGTGCTAGATTATACACAAAACCTGTTACTTTTAAAAAATACTCAGAAGATAAAGCCAGAGATAATTTTTCAGCACTTGCAAGACAGAGTTATGTAACTAAATATAACAATGTATATTTAAACGTGGGGCTGCTGTATATAGAGAGGTGAAGTCAAAGAACAGAGGAAAAGCAACAGAAGGGAAGATAAAAACCTTATACCCACCAAAACAAAACACCATTTTACGATGCTTATTAATACAAAAACAACTCCAACAATAACTTCCTCTTGGAAATACAATAAATACAGGATAATAGACTCTGTATCATATAAAGTGATATTATTTGTTGATTATTCCCCAGACGTACAACCAGTACACATGATCTTATCAAACAGCACTGGAGTTTGTTGCAAGCACAGCTTTATAAACAGCTATTTTCTTACTGTAGTGGTGGCAGGGGAAATGTTTAAGAGGAAAATGTTTTGACTGCCATGCAATCAGACTGCCTGTAAGCAGTATATTCTGGCCCTTAGAAAGTAGGGGAGATTTAACACAGCTCAACGTTTTGGAGGGTTTTGTTTCTTCACAGCTCCTGGGCAGCACTATTGTTCTTTTCAAGGGCAAGACAATGAACATCAGAGGAGGAAGGATGGGATTTCAAACGGTACTTTGGAGAAACGGTGAATGCTGCAGGGTGGGGACGGGGCTAGCACTTTTCTATCTGTCAGCTCTGTTACATCAATTTGTTCCTCAGCTGGTCATCAATAAAAATTGTTACTGGAATTTCAAGCTGCCCCAGACGCTCCACATTTGGTGGGGTTTTTTTCGTCCCCACAGTCACAGGATCTTGGGGTTTTTTTGTGTTTTTTTTTTTTTTTGTTTGTTTGTTTGTTTGTTTTTTCATTTAAACAGAGCTTTGTTTAGATATACAATCACNTTTCGTCCCCACAGTCACAGGTTTTTGGGGTTTTTTTTTTTTTTTTTTTTTTTTGTTTTTTTGTTTTTTTTTTTTTTTTTTTTTTTTTTTTGTTTTTTTTTTTTTTTTTTTGCAGAGAACTAGATAAAAGGTGAGAGGCTGATGGCAAGAACATCTGCAGCTTCACACAGGCAGCCCCGTGCAATTCCACCGGGGAGTCGCACACAAAATAATTTATGGGAACTCCTCACAGGCCACCTGCACGCCCAAACCTCAGAGCCTGCACTCCAGCATCCTCTGCCAAATCCCGCACCCCCCAACGCGGGGAGGCACCTCTGCTGTCTGCGGAATCCCTTCTCGAGGCGGCGGCAGGTTAATAAATAAAAC